>JAUZSU010174118.1:0-12959 GCA_034780255.1 Parotocinclus maculicauda | reverse complement strand
TTTGGAATAAGGCTGTAACGTAACAAAATGTGGAAAAAGTGAAGCGCTGTGAATACTTTCTGGATGCACTGTATGTAGGTAATTTCCATTTTAGGTCTCTACTTGTGTCTGTGTCCTAAAGATTCCTGTGCACCATACAGACCGTACAGCTTATGAAAGTAGATAATCCCAAGCAAATAAAAATTTATAAAAAGATGTAAACAATATAAAACAAAACATCAGATTATGCTATAAACAATATAAACTCCACTGGAATTTATTTTAATTTCAATTTTACCATCAGTTAAAATACTACTTCTTACTGACATTGATCAGACAGTCATTACTGAGGTCAGCTACTGAGGTCCCAGCGGTCAAATTACAGGATCTTAACGCTTCTAGGTATATGTAGATCAAGACAGCTGGGCACTTCTAGAGTTCAGTTGGAGTTCAGTGATGTGAAACAGACACTCTTGCAATTAAAATTGGCATAACAGTTGGCTTTAAGTTGGCTTTTCAATTAAGTAAATAAATTAAACATAAACAAATAAATAAACCACCAGCACAGGATACATTCACTGTTTTTGAAATGTGAAATATTGGGTCGTGCACCCTTGATCTACAGCAACATTTAACATGTTACCCAAAAAATAAGTCCCACCTGGAAAGCACATTTTAGACACAAACAAACAACAGATTGGCTTTGGCATTTAATTACAGGTCTGCTGGAGTGGGAGTGAAAATGCCAGAACTCAACAATTACAAAGTTAAAAAAAAGAGATTTATATCAGACCATAATCGTTTTTATTCAGACGTTACTACATTTGCATAGATGAAAGAAATCAGGAACCCATATGGCCCTGTCCTCCGAGAACACAGCCCACAGTGGAAGACATGAGAATGGAACCGGTGTCTGATCCACCTCCATACAGTCACTCAAAATTAGAGGAATTCCGCTCCATGAACACAAACCGTGGAGGTACTGAGGGCTGTGATTGCAAACATCTGGATTTGGTTAGCCAGCATGTTGTTGGTTCCATCTCAGAGCTCAGATCTAAGTTTGTTAACATAGCTTACATGGACAACAATGTCCTTTTATTATGTTTTGATACAGGAGCACTGACAGTGAAAGAAAGTGTCAGCTTGAGTGGATATGTGATAGGCAGGAATCCTTTAGGGGAAATCAGGTCCCCTGGAGTGAGAAGCCCATCCTTATCAAGCCAATCAGGTATGAGCTTGTGTGAAAGGTGGGCCTGCCTTGTACCATGCCAATTACTGCCAATCATTGCTCAGGCCAATCAGCTGCCTTTGTAAACCTGGATAGTGTGCTTTAGAGTGGTACAGAGTGCAGATCATTCTAAACATAGGCAGAAAGGTCAGGTAAATTAGGCCACACACACACACACACACACACACACACACACACACACACACACACACCTTTGACATACTGGTCGGCATTTGTGGACTGTCATACATCTTGTAAGCTCATGGTGTGGAAATAAAGCCCTCTGAAGAGACAATGACATGCAGTAAGACAATGCCATGCTCATTGTATTCAAAGTCTGACCAGCAGTCTGACCAAGACAAAGAGACACTGCAAGGTTGAAATGTAGCAACAGCAAAATATAGAAAATGTCGTAAGAAAAAAATCCAGGAGGCAAAAAGCAGCATCTCTCATTTTATCTGTGATGACAGCTCGCAGGCATGATGTCATATGACATACCCATCCTACAACACGCACACACATGCACACACACACACACACACACTCCAATTCATCACTGTCTGACTCTGACTGACCAGAGTCTTTGCAACTTATGATGGAGAGAAAAGACAAAAAGAGTTGAGAGTGACAGAAAGAGGAGGTAAAAAAAAGCAAAACAAAAAGTAAAACATGAAATTGAAATAGCAAAAACCATAGATTAAATAAAAAGTAAATAAAAAGAAGAAACTAAATAAATCGAAACCAAAAGTAGAAAAGCTACATTAAAGAGAAAGACAATCAAAATAAAAAAGAGCACATACAGTAACACAATGTAACAAAAATGCGTAGAGAAAGAAAAAAGGAAGCAAGAGACAGAAAATGAAAGCTAGAATAGAACACACAAACATGGGATAACCATTATGAAGCAGTACGGTCTTAAATTGGTGTTGCCAGCCATTTCACCTGCAGTCACGCTGCTAAAAACTTGATGTGAGAAAACAACCGGGACTACAGAAGATGCCTATGGTGGATGAAGATTAATACACTCATAATGTGTTCACACATGCAGGCAAATAATGTATTAGCAATATCTCACAAGCTGGTTTGGGCATTTAGCCCTCACTTGAGGCTAAAACCCGGTACAGTATTTGCCTGGGAATTATGGGAAAATAATGTCCAAAATGAACACACTGGGGGAACGTGGGCGATCTTGAACCTAAAATTGTTCAACATTGTACTTCTGCTCTGTACACAAAATCATCAGCAGCACTCCTTATATAAAGACCCAGATGACTGTATCTGTAACAACCTTACAGGTGTGGTTTGAATAGACACTGTATTCCCCTGTACAACTGCTTCCCCTCTAATTTTGGGTAGTGTACCTCTTGGTGAGAAATACTTGACTGCTAGACAAGCTTCTATGGCACACTCAAAGACCTTTTTGGACTGTGCAGGATGATTGTTTCGACTAACTGTGTGCGCACACATGTGCCCTCTTACAGAACCACTGTTCCTAACACCTTGTTACAGATAGTACACAACGGACTATATGGTCTCACACACACACACACACACACACACACACACACACACACACACAGAGAGAACAGGCTCCGGGCAGGCTAGGCACACTACCTTGAGAGAGGTTTGTGCAAATCCAAACACAGTTAGCATTACACTTTCATTACACTCCTCAGTCTCTGCCCAAACCATTTCCAGGAGCTTAGCATAAGGAAATTTGTTGTCACAGCACCCATTACGTGTCATTAACAGCCAGCCACGGTCACCTTTGTTTGCAGTGGTGTTGTAAACAAGATACCTGGACAGCTACAGAACCATATCATATTTAGTTTAAAATACAGGGTCTATTTGGGATCTGATGATGGTCAGGTTCAAGTATGGAGGCCTCATGGTTAGTATTTTAATCATGCCTTTGATGTGGAGCAACACACTGCCCTAACTGCTGGTGTAACAATCTGGGGAGAAATTGCATACAAGTGTCGGTCACTCCTGATAGTGATACGAGGGACACTAACAACTTAATATGTGCAGGGCATTCTGCAGCCACATGAAGGCAGGCCGTCCAGCAAGCATTTTTCAGCAGGATAATGTTGTTACCCTGTTGCTTAACTGTATCTCATCTTGTATTCAGGGTAGAGGCGGCCCAACAGGGTACTAAAGCCTCCTTTCAATTGTACAGTTCTCCCCAGTAAATGTATCCTAATATTAAACAATTGCATTTATCATCATTGTATTCACACAACATTTGATTCGATTTCAACTACTCTTTCCTTGTGAATGTTTTTGCCAATTACTGTATTTACTCCCCAGAACGAAAATTGTCACCTTGCATGTTTAAAGTGGTTGTAACTTCAGGTTCCTGATGATAGCATTGCACAAGGATGATGTATAATGATGAGCTATAAATACCTGCTGTGTGTGCTCTGTTTAAACCACTTATTCAAATGAAAATTAGATTTGGATGGTGGTCAATTAACAGCCATGAACAGAAGGTAAGAACTATAAAGCGCATACTGCTGCATCAGCACACCTAACACAGATAATTAAAAGAGAGAGGGAGTGGTGGGAGTAATAAATGGGTAAACAGGCAGACAGGACAGACATGTTATCTTGATAAATAGATTGACATGTACATATTCAATAATTTAACAGATACGCTTATCCTGAGTGATTTACAACGTGTACAGTCTTACAATCAAAGCTTTTCTGGGCTAAGGGTCTTGATAAAGGACTCAAAATTAAACATCCCATAATGAAATATCCCCTAATTGTAAGCAATGTAGGCTCAATAAACCCTAGATTTTACTGATGTTCCATCGGCCTGTACTTTTTCCACTTTAAGCGTGAAGATTTGTTTTTTATATGGCTATTAGTGTACACGTATATTTAAACATGGAGACTGAGCTCAATACAGGTACCCGTGTTTGGATCAATTACTATAAAGCTCCGATAAACTCAAGTAGAACCCTGCCTTGAAGTAGAAGCAAAAAACGTCCCTACATGCAGCATTCTAAGAACTACAAACGTCACCAGTTCCAGCGGGGCAAAAACACAACAAAGGGGGCACAGTTCTAAGAACTATGAAAAAGTTGCTATAGTGCAAATGCGCCTTTTGAGTGTTTGGTGCCAAAAAGCTACAGTTAAAACTTTCTGACAATAGAACGTTGTTCAAGTATTGAGCAGTGTAAACTCTAAAGTCTTATGTGTGTACTTAGTTGACAGAAAAGACTGTTTTTTTTTCAGGTAAGTTTGTCACAGTTCCAGTTGACTGGAACGTCTTGCAGAATTATTGCCCCAACTGCATTTTCAGGTGAGCATTTAAAGAGTTTGTATATTTGCACTTAGCAAAAACAGTGTAGACAAACAACTGCACATGTTTATCTTCTGCTAAAGGGATGAGTTAAAAAAATGCCATTTCTGAATTTTCAGTTAACCTTTGGAAAAGGGTCATTTGGAAAAAGGCGAGTAGAATTGCCTCATAGTTTTGGATGCTACATTTTGTTTAAAGCCCATAAAAGTGCATTATGAATATTATAATGGTAACTATGCAACATTTACAGGATGTTTATACAAACAGTATAAATTAAATAAGTATAAAGTAAATAGAATAAATTGGAATATAAATATATATGTGGTAGCCTAGTGGTACTGGGTTCAAATCCCACCTCTGCCAAGCTGCCATAGCTAGGTCCTTGAGCAAGACCCTTAGTTGTAAGTTGCTCTTGACAAGGTTGCCTGCTGAATGCCATAAAAGTAAATGCTTACGCCAGGTGGAAATAGCAACTGCAGTATTCATATACAGCTATTTTTAATAGCCATTCCCTGACTTATGAAGATTAGCACACTTATTACACATATTTATTATTTCAATATCATGTCTATCCCATGTAAAAGAATGGTAAAAACAAAATAGAAAGAGAATCAGACCCCTGTGTCACACACACACACACACACACACACACACACACACACACACACACACACGGTAAACAAATGCATATGTTTTGGGGACTTTCCATAGAAATAATGATTACTGTAACTAAATTGTACTACACCTACCTACACCTAGCCCTAACCTCAGCAACTTACAGCAAATCTTTTGGCTATTTTGTTTTTTCAAACAAAAGTTTTTGTTTTCGAAAAAACACACGTGTGCCCATGGGAAAAACTAATTGTGCCCACAATACCAAAAAATTTCAGCCCTTTCTATCCTTATGGGGACATTTGGTCCCCACAATGTATTTTAAACATACCACACAAACGTATACCTGCCTAGGCAAAATATAGGACCAGAGACACTAAACTTTACACATTTACTGCTTGTTCTGTGTAAGGCCTAGGTATCACATATGCCTATGGAAAGTATAGAGCATATTAAAAGCACAAAAATTTTAATATATACAGCAGACAATGTGAAAGTCACTACGATCAGCTGTACAAAGAGTAAAATATAAATGGAAAAATGCATTTTGTTTCTAAGAATATATGTAGGTGTTTCTCATTGTCTCTTCTCAGACTAAATTTGCCTTTTTTTTTTTACTTATCTTTATCAGGAAAGCCAATGACTGTGGAGGGAACTATATATTACAGAAATGTGCTGGTAACAAATCCGACCAGTCAATGATGTATAAACTTTATATTATCAGGTAATAATTTTACCCCTTATCAACTCTTAACAATAATGTGAACCAGGCAAAGTTGAGCCTCAAGATATATCTATGCAGCCCTTAAATATACATGGCAACAGTTAAGCCATGAAAGGATGATATAAAAAGCTTGTTATGGCTTCTCTGCTGCAAGTGCACTCCAGAGAGGGCTAAATCTGTTACAGGATATCAGAATAAAATGAAAACTAGCCCATCAGTGCTGATCCTGCTAACTTATGTCATGCTTAATAGGTATCTTTTTTAGATAGGAATATGTGATAAAGAGGGTTGCACTTTTTTCCCTGAGGCAGCAAGGGAGAAACGTCTGAAGCCCACGGTCACCTCCATGCTGCTTTTCCTCCTTAACTTTTCTCTAAACCCTTATGGCATCATGGGACCAGACCCCCTCTATACAACCTCCACCTCCATAATAACTTCTGCCATTAATTAAGACCAGAGGCCTGCTCTTTTCCTCCTCCTTTTCCTCTGCCTGGAGAAAAGGCCGATGAGGACATTTTGGAAAGAGTTAACAGATGTCGGCTGATTGGCCCGGGGGCGTTTCAAGACATCGCCCAAGTGATGTATTTGATGTGGAGTTTATTCGGCTCCAATAAACGTATAAAGAATTAGAATAATAATTCGCAGATGTACACAGACAGGATTACAGGCCTGAGACGTCTTTGAAGCCAAGATGAACAAAAAACACTGGAGCGGAGAACAAAAGGCAATGGTTTTTGCACTCCAAAGGTTGGCTGTAGTGGGTTGAGAAACCTGTGCTTGTGTTAATGTCTCTATTTACAGGCTGTCAGAGGAATAAAGTCAGGGTGAAAAGTGAACACTACATAAATGTAAATCATAGCAGTTCATTTAAGCCCACTACACACTACATTACACATAAGGGAGGTGCAGGGCTGGAAAGCGGCGCAAATGACATACTGGTCTCATTTACAGTGCTTTAGTATGAACGACTAGAAGGGAAACAAAAGTAGAAAAAAGTGAGAATAGGCTGAGCTTATTCTGAATGCCATGATGAATGAGGGAATTACATTTAAAACAAACAAGTCCAATTCAGTCCCCGACTAAGGAGTAACAAATCTCAAAAACAGCTGCCTTAATACCCAGACATAAAACAGAAAAGAGAGTGTGCCAGCCAGCTCCATGGCAATGCATAGCAACGGCGTGCGATTTCAGTCAAGGAGAAAGGAGGCGAAGGGAAAAAAAACACCTTATTACTTCTAACTCCTGCAAGCCATTTTGGTCTCCAAAGGTTTCGCAGTGCCTCAGGCTCTGTGTCTGCAGTGTTTCGGGAAATGACTTGCCTTCGCACGAACACTGCCATGTTCTGCAGCGCCGCTGCCCCCCAGCAGCCCCGCTCAATTTCTCTTTAACCCTTTCCTGTCTTTTATGCCTCTGAATCACCGCCTCTGAGCTTTCTGTCTGTCTCTCTCTCGTTCACACTCTCACTCTCTGTCACGCCGTTTAGCCTCTCACCCACACAAACAGCGTTTTTGCAGTCCTCTTCATGAGCATTAGCACTAGCCATCGCTGTCTGCCTCAATCGTCTACACAGCGAGGTCATGAAAGCAAACATGGCTGCCTAGAAAGAGCCAGAAACGTGCAAAAAGCTAGAGGCTGATTTGCTTCCAACCTATTCTCATGCTAGAGTGTGTATCCTGGCTGGATTAACTCTGCAAACTCATTGACACAACACATAATTAAAACATCTCGCTTGCGGTCAGGAATTTTCTAATTAGTAGTGCACTGACAAAGTTGCAATTGCATCGCCTGGAGTTACGCAGTCAACAGGTTACTGCTTAGATGAAAGCTGTGCCTGAAGCACTGTTCTGGGATATGGGGAGACAAACACACACACTAACACACACAAGCACACAAACACCCACCCACGAAACACATACACCCATTCTGGCATTGGGGTCACCGGAAGGAACAAGAGTGAAACACCAGGAACTTTCTTTCCAATCAAACAAAATCCTGCTTCTAAGCTCTCTACTAATTTCTCTTTCTCTTATTAAGCATATTTCCCCAATAAGCCCAACTTACAAAATGAAGGTGTGTATAATTTGTTTATGAATATAAATGTAATTCTTTAATTTGAGTTGTTTTTATAGTCAGTTTGCTACTCTAGAATTGACAGTACATTTGGGTGTCTTAGTGGTTAAGGTACAAGAAGGGCCATAGCTCAAAGTTTTAAATTCCGACAAAGCAGCCACTGTTGGGTCCTTGTGCAAGGTCCTTAACCAGTTCCTATTAACATTTAGATTTATACATTTACAGCATTTAGTAGACAGTCTTAACCAGAGCGAATTACAAGTATTGTAAGCAACTTAAACAGTCCTACAATTCCAAAATATTCTGGGACCAGCAACCTCCACTGGCCAAAATAACCTGTGTGTTCTCAGGTTTCCAGGGATAAGGGAGAAAAACTGCCACACATGAAAATTAGATTCTTTTCCTCAAGCCCACCTACTGTGTTTATTGCTAAAGAACTATTTTTAACTGACCACAGAATTATTCCAGTCCAAGTAATGTCAACTAAGCTACAGCTTTCTGCTGGAAGGCTTTGTTAGCATTGATTGTAGATTTTGTTTTTGGTAACTCCAGAATGCTTCCATCTTATGCAAAATTTGGCTTTGGTCCTTGGAGAGGTTTTTGCTTTAACTATCTTCTGTAACCCTCTCTTCGCACTTTATGTGGGTGCAAACACTCACTTTCAGTTTTCCAGAGAGGTTAATTACAGCTCATTACTTAAGTTAAGTACTGACCTAAGAGTGTATATGGGTATTTATATGTCATAGGTTTTTTTTCCCTTTTCTAATATTGCCACTTGTGAATTTCCTAAACATTTAGGTGAAATTAAAAACAAACTATAAATGAAAGGTTTCACCACATTTTGCTTATAAGACTTAGCACTAATGATAGCTTATGCGGTTAAAATATGCATTTTTATTTGATAATTATGATATGCCTGTTTATACACTGTGTATTTATGAATATGTCATATTCTATAAAGACATCCTGTCTGGAAAATAGGGATTGTCTTAACAAAAATGTGGTTTGTGCCACATCCTGCTGTCCTGTCATCTGATTCAGGTGCTGCTGGCTTGGCCATCCAAACAGAAATGTGGCTTTGCAACAACACACACTGCTCAGCGGCTGCACTGACAGAGCTATGAGAAAATAAACAGGAAAATAGAACCCAAACATACACACACAACTTAGAGCTGCTATTATAAAAGCCCACACTAATTGTAACCTGCCCCACATCAAGCCACAGACAAACGAATGCAGACTTCTCACAAACCTGCTCTCGTACACACACAGCAAAAACAGACAAACTTTCAGCAGGTAAGGCTAGGTAAGACACTGGGATGTCAATATTGAGAGAAACATGTTGACAAAACACATTTCAGATTGTTTTGTGGGCATCATTATTTTGTAAGTGGTAAACTATTGTTTTTACATGAGGTTGTCTATGTTGTTCTTACTTTGTTAGCAAACCTAAATATCACGGCCCAACATTAACAGTTGCTGGTTGCCCTGGCAATAAGGTTCAAGTACTCTGTAGCTATGCTGTGGCCATACATTGAACCCTGCTTTTAAAACACAACCCCATTATTTAAACACAAGCACAATGTGCAACAACCAGCAAGTGCTTACAACAGCAAGCTTTCTCCTACAATATTAAAAATGGTCGACTTTCTCCTATTTAAAGGCACATGTTAAACATGCTTTTAACTTTTTTTATTGTTTAAGTTTTTTAAACTTTTTTGTACCTTTTATTCTTTAGCATGTTGTAATTTATTCACTGGCTATGCACAAAAGAGAGTCTGTGGAGTTTTTCTGTTTTGGTGGAGAATTAACAATTTAGCAGGTTCCATATGTATAGTGAACACCATTAGGAAGTGACTAAGGCTCAAGTCAAAAAGCTCCTCAGCAGAAGATTTGGCTAATGAGGGCTTGTTGATTTTAGGCCGTTCACTTCTTAAACACTGTGTCATGCCTTCATTTCTACAGCTGCTTTAAATTTTAATTCTCTCTGAATGAGGAGGAATCTGTACTAACGACTGGGGAAACACTTGCTGAGTCTCAAGGCCTTCCCTGACCAACCGGGAGTTTTAAACACAAGCCTTTTGATGTCTTTGTAGAAGAGTTGCAGATGTAGTTACAAGGAAAAAAAATATTTTTGCCTAAAAACCTCAGAGCATAGGAAATACAAAAATGTTCTGTAATGGGATTGTAATTTAAACGAGGTAGTGGGGAAAATAACAGAATCTGAAACAGGGACTAGACCTCATTCAGTTTGAGCTTTGAAGAGATAATGGGATCTATTTAAAGTCTCTCGACAGTAATGCATTTCGACGCAAAGCTGTCAAATCTGCCCCATAAATGACTGAACACATCTGATTCCAAATGAATAAAATATATATGCAAACACACGCAACCCTAAATAGGTGGGACGATCAGAATGTGTGTACTGATCTCAGTCAGACACTCCTTCACAGTGTTTGACATGCCTAAAGCTCACTTGAAGATCCATTGTGGTTGAGATGTGCATGGTTCTAAGAGCTTTCTGGGGCACTTCAGCAAGTTGTGCTGTCTTTTAAGGGCAGATGAAGGTTTTTTCAGACAGAGAGGAGGAAACACATGAGAACCTTATGTGAGTAAGTGTTTCTGATGGTTTTGGCAAGCACAGGACGCTCATCGGTTCCCGAAAATGTTTGGGCTTTTTCCATTTACAGTCGAATGCCAGGCTGTAGATGACAGACTTCCAAGAGCCAGTCCAAACCGAGGGTGCGTCACCTACAACCAGCAAGGCCATTGTGTTTTGCATAAAACTCACGCTAGAATTATTGTGTTTCTGCATTACCAGCAGTCTGATACTTCCTTGGCTACAGGCAGCCAAAAATCTTTTTTGCCAACTGTTTGCCCCATAAGGCCCCATAGGCATTGCCTCTGTCTGCACAATGTTCAGGCTAAAAGAGTATGTGTGTCTGTGTGTGTATGCATATGATCAATTCTTAACTACATATTTACTCTAGTTTAATTATCACAACAGATGATGCTGTAGATAATTATAATTTTAAGTGATAATTTGTGTGTTCCTGTACCTTAAGCCCAAAGCTGGAGGCAGCATTGCACAACACAAATACACCTACAGCAATGCTTCATACACCACAATGCATTAAGAAAAAGCTACACACGTTAACGTGAAAAAATGCATTAAAACAGTGAACAGGTTACTATTATTTTCAGTGCTTGAGGAGAAAAGTCAGAATGCTAAAATGCACACACACACACACACACACACACACACACACACCTTTTAAAATCAAGGAACTAATTTAAAAGTTGCAATGCACTGTTGTGCCTTAAGTGACTACTTTATTATTAGTCATATATTATTTATATGTGACTGCAAAGGCATATTTTCATTAGCTTTTATTTTAGTATCCAATAACATGAACTTCTAATAAGTTATTAAACAAAATTCTCAAATTGCTTTCGACACTTGAAGCATGTTTATCTGTTCAGTCAAACAAGTAAATTCCTTATCTTGTAAGGAATGTAGCACATTAGCTTTCCTAACTTTCAGTACATGACTCAAAATGGCCAAAACAGAATGCTCAACAAACATGTCAGTCAATCGTGGTTTTCCAAAGCAAATAACATTTTCATGCATAAGATAGCCAAGAATTAAAAAAATTCCATGCAACTCTTTACTACTGTTTTGAGAAAAAAAAAGCAACTTGGACGTCGAACCAGAACACAAACAGAAGTGGAAGGCCCCGATGCACAACCAGATTAGAGAAGATATACATCAGAGACTGTAGTTTGAAAAACAGATGGTTTAAAGTTGCTCAGTTGGCAGCTTCCTTAAACATTACAAATACCAGTGACATCTGCAACAGTGAAAAGACAACCCTGGGATGCTGCTGCCTCACATGAAGGGTTTCAAAGAGGATGAAAAAAACATTTGAAAGAGGATAACATACTAATGAGTCAAATGCTAAGTTTAAATCAAATCAGATTTATTCTCTTGTAATTTGCAGTACAGACACTCAGAAATCTGATTTGCCCTACAGTCTGAGCGTAGCGTATGTTGGAGGTTTGAGATCAAAGGGAAGAACATGTGTGAGCGTGGTGAAGGAAATGTCATGGTATGAGGACTGCTTTGGTGCTTGTAATTACCGACTGCAAATAATAATGAACCAGAAAAAGTTACCACTCTATTTTAAAACGTTATGCAAGCCTCTGTGGTCAGCACTTGACTGGTGCAAATGTCAACATATAGCACTACAACAATCTAAAGAATAATTTAAAGCTAAACAAAAACTACTTGATGAAAATGGCTGGGATAATCAACACATCTTGACCTATTGAGCTCTTGTGGAAAAAGCTGAACTATAAGGCCATAGAAGAATAAGCTATATAAGCCAGTACTACCTCTAGAAAGCATCATAGGTGTGAGATATAATTTGTTTTGGTGCATATGTTCAAATGGCAAATACCTTTAAAGCTGTACATTCTGCAAACTAATTATTTAAAGTATGTATAGTTTAATAAATATTTAAATTAAAACAAATATTATCAATGAAGTTATATAGTTATATAAACTTGAGTAACATGATCTTCTTAAATATAGCTCAAATGAAAAACATATAAACAATTATTTAAAGTTTCAAATGCTAATGTTGAGATGTATGAGTCCAAATACATACATACAAACTGGATTCCAAAAAAGTTCGGGCACTAAACAAATTGTGAATAAAAACTGAATGCAATGATGTGGAGATGGCAAATTTCAATATTTTATTCGTAATGGAACATAGATGACAGATCAAAAGTTTAATCTGAGTAAATGTAACATTTTAAGGGAAAAACATGTTGCTTCAAAATTTCAGTGTCAACAAATCTAAAAAAAAAGTTGGGACAAGTAGCAAAAAGTGGCTGGAAAAAGAAAATTGAGCATATAACGAACTGCTGGAAGACCAATTAACACTAATTAGATCAATTGACAACATGATTGGGTATAAAAAGAGCTTCTCAGAGTGTCAGTGTCTCTCAGAAGCCAAGATGGTAAGAGG
>JAUZSU010174107.1:0-12961 GCA_034780255.1 Parotocinclus maculicauda | reverse complement strand
CTTCTGAAAAATTGGTTTCTTGGCTGCTACACTTCCAAAAAGATCAATTTTTTGTATTAAACACCTCAGTGTCACTGCTGGACTAAAAATAGTCCACCAGCTAAAACCATGTCAAGCCACTAGCATCGTGTGAGTACTGATGAAAGGTTTAGTGGATGACTAACACAAACTGGGAAACCACAGATCTCAAACTGTCTCGCTTCAAATCTAAAGGTGTAGTCACAGTACCCTAGCAGCACTGCTGTCTGATCTAAGTGTAACAGCTTTACACACACCAACACACCACCAAATTAGTGTCATTACCAAATTAATAAGACTTAGGTTGGTAAAGCGAACAGATTGATAGGATGGTCATTAAGCAGAGTTTTTTCCCCATTATCTGTACATAAACAATGTGCTACAGTACCTACAAATATTGGGGCTTTATCTAACTACATCATCTAACGCTTACTGATCCACTTATGTACAATCTAGATCATTCCAGATTCTGCTCTGGCAAGTCGGTGGAAATTCTGAACGTGGAGCAAAAATGAGCAAACAAAAAAGACATTCCCAGCCCCCAGAAGCCAAGACGACATCTGCTTGCATCTTGCATATGATATCAAATGCAAAGGAATCTGGGCCAGAGAAATGGAGAACAGCACTGCCATGTCAGCTAATCCTGCTGACAACTTAAAGGAATTCTCCCTGTACCCGAGGGCATGGACTGCCCTGAACCACTTCAATAGCTTTACTTTAGAATTGAGGTCATGAACTGAAAGCAGTTTGCTTGCTTTGTAACATTCATAGAAGAAACAGAGATCTGTGAAAAGAGAGAACAAGGCAACCTGAAGGTAGAGGACTGCTTAAAAACTCAGGACAGAGATTGATGCATTCACTGAGCATTTGAGCAGCTTTTTTTAAATCATCTGAATGCAACATCACAACGAGACCGCTCCTCTGTGGTGAGGTTCATCTCTCTCGAGCGTTCTTGCCGAGCTGCACTTTTTACTTCAGATGCTTTCCATTCGAGAGCTTTCTGACTATTTGTAACCAGCCACAATACTGTCACCCTTGTTAAAGCGCAGTTCAAACAGGTTACAGCAAAATCCAAGTACGGAACACACATTTACGATACGATTCACTATTCCTAGTTCACAACTTCGTACATTGTTTTACTGAAGTGAAAACAATGCAAACGTTTGCTCAAATATGTGTCCCAGTTTCATCTTTACCTTAAGTTTAAGGTAGCTCTGTTCTCAAGGGACTCCATGTTTGGGTTTGTCTGGATTAGGATGCATGTTGTTTTGAAACCAACCTTGAGCAAGCTGTAGCTTTTTGGCCATGGCAACTATCTGAGATTACAAGGTTTCCAGAGCCTTTTAATGGAATCACAGCTCCACAACCGTGCTTAACAGTGGGGATTAGTGCTGGGGGTACATACACCATGCAGCAGTACAGAAATGTATAGTAGTAGAAATTTGACTATACTGTTTGTAACAACATTTCTAAATTGTTCAAATTTTGGAAAACCAGTGCTGCTGGACCAAGCTTTCACTCCGATTACATGCAAAAGCCACTAGGGTGGTAAAGTCGAGGGACATTTCAGAGTCAGGTGAGGTGAACTGAAATGGGAGAGACTTTTAGCAAAATCTGACACCATTTGTAAAGTTTTCTGTGTGACGATCACGATTTTCAACAAATAAAGCTTGCAAGGCAGCATTCAAGGCAGCAAGTTGCATCCAGAAACTTGACGAAAGGCAGATGGAAAGACAGAAGGAATGCCTTTGCGATGCATCTTTGAAAAACTTAATTCCTATTTGCAATCTTGAAGAGGAGCTGCTAAATACATTTGACTGGAGGTATTTAATGGTAAGCTGCAGACACTGCAGTGAAGCGCCTCCATGCCTCGAATACCAGTGCGAAACTGGTGTATTTTTGCAGAAATATGCCTTTTGGAAATCCCAGATCCACATCCATGCTGTAGTAAATTTAGTATATTTAACATCTCGATAAGAATCAGTGGCCATTTCAGGGACACCCACAATTTTTCTCGAGACTATTCACAAATATATTCAGAGTTATCAATTAATCTACCACACATGTCTGGACTGTGGTAGGAATCCTGAGTACTCGGAGTAAACCCACACAAACATTAAGGACACACAAAGTGCTTCAGCTGGGTTTGAACCCAGGACCTTCTTGCTGCGAGGTGACCGTGCTACCCTGGATTACACACCAATTTATTATTGAATTTAATTCGGATAATCATTAACATCCTTATGTTCATGACTAAGTGAATTTGGCCACGGTCACGCCAAATTTATACTTGTGTCTTTTCCTGAACACCACGACCAAATTATCTGCCTGCTTGGTCGTCAGCACACTGAAGCATAAGTAGGCTACATTGCATTCTCGAGTCCTGCTGTCATCTCGTCAATTTATGCTCTCAACAAAATGTGATGTATTATTTACATAGTGACATGTCTCAAATAAACAGCAAACATTAAGTGAGTTAAGGAAAAGATTCCCTTTAACGTGTTATTAAGGCCAAGTTTTGGTATGATGCTACTCCCACTGGGAGTAAGGAAAGGCTAATTTGCATACTTCATTTTGAAGCCTTGCTACTGAATATATAATGAGGATATGTAACCCAGTTTAGACCAGCTAAGATATGCTGGTGTAGCACAACATGGCAACTTCAAGCTAAACTGTACTTCAGTTTCTCAGCTTCCGTTTTCAGATCTCAGCATGAAACATAAACAAGAAGAGTTCTAACCAGGGTATGATGCAATGCCCTGAAAGTCAACCACCCTAAAAAGGACCGTCAGTAGCCGTAAAACATTCAGGATGGACCTCTAGGTTTGGGAATATTTCAAAAATAGATCTACTAGATCACAGAAAGGGCATGTCTACAGGTCCTCATACAAATCATCCAGGTTCATTACTTCATCCTTTATTAAGGGTTTTAATACAGTAACACTTGATGAAGTAGAATTAGAATGTAACCAGTGAATTATGTAAGAGGATTTATGGAAATTGCTGCACCCAGAAAGTCAGTCAAACACACAGAAATGCACTTAGGATGGCAGTTGGATAGTTTGAGAATTGGTTTATACAGATATGATGCCACCATGAGGCTCAGTGAAGGAATTTCTCTTAGTAAATATGGCCAGTATTAAAACAAGATCAAGCATAACATATGAGACATTAAAACCTGACCTGCACATATAATATCAGTGTTTTATATATTGTTGCATTAGCATAACAAAACTTTTTGAACTGACACCCTATTTAGAGTACACATCAGCCTGTGGCCAATGAAATCCACACTTTCCAGAAGCACCACACCCACACAATTATAACATCATATGTAATACCATATTTAAAGATAAGATTGTTTGTTTGTTTATTTGGCTTCTTTAACGTCACAGACACACGTAACACACACACACACACACACACACACACACACGGTTCATATGGTTAAGATTACATAAGGTTACAACATTGGTTACTTTAGGACTACACTAGAACACTAGGCATGCTAAACCTGCTTAATGAGCTTTCTCACGACTGAACAGCACAAAAAAAAACAAAGACGACTCACGGTGTTTGACGTGTTCATGGCTCCACCCTCATCATCTGGAAACATCTTCTCCAGCAACAAGAAGGACAGCAGTCCCATAACAACCCACAGGCCCTGGACACGGTAATGTTTCTGACTCTCACCTATTCAATCAGTCACAGACAGAAAACGAGATTAGATGCACGTGCAACTGAATCACGGGTGCTATCCAACAACACTACTTTTAAAAACAAAATAATTAACTGGTTACAGGTTAGGCTGTAAAAAGTACTGGAATTGCTGGAACCAGAACAGCAAGCAGAGGGTTTAGTTACAAGGTTACACCAAAAGTGCAGACATCCAGAAAGATTATAATCCTGCAATTGTAAAAATTTGCCTTTATAAGGAAAATATCAGATTTTTTTTAAAACACTTGCTTCTAGTGTCTGTGGGCAGCACACACACACACACATCACAAAGAACACATTAAGGCAAGAATTTATTCATTTATTATCTTCCGCTTAATCCACACAGGGTCAGGGGCCAACCGGTTTCCACCCGGCAACCCTAGACATGGCACCAATCCATAGTAATGCGCGCACATACACTTTTACACAGTAAGGGTGACTTTAGAGACACCAATTAACCTAACATGCATGTCATTGGACTGTAGGAGGAATCCGGATTACACCCACGCAGACATGGGGAGGACATGCAGATACCACACAGAAAGGACCCAGGTCTCTCCACCCTGGGATTGAACCCAGTACCTTCTTTAAAGCAAGAATATTTTCATTATCACCATTTCTGAATGTTTTAACCATCACCATTTATGCATGCTGGTAATCATTTTCACAGCTTAACCACATGAAGCCCCTTGTAATTCTGTACAATTACTCCCTTTGCTGCAACAAAAGCCTTTGTTCTTTGAAAAGGGCTCCAGAGTAGATTTTGGAACATGGCTATGAGGTCGACGTTTGATGTAAGACATTGCATATGTATTAAACAGCCTTCTCTGACATTACAATCTGACTGTTTTCACTGTGCTGGGATTTGTTTTTGTAACTGGTTTGTTATAATGGCACAGCCTTTTCACAAAAAAGACAAGTCAAATAATGCAATAACCCTAATAAACAGCAATTCTGCATTTTAATTCTAAACATAATTTTATTTTTACTTTTAAGTCACCACAGTTGTAAATGGTTATCAGTGCTGCCGTAACCTTTCTGTAAGCCTGAACCAGTGTGGCCATTATTATCAGAAATAAGAGATGAAAGCAGAGATGAATGAATGGGCATCAAAAGCACATTTGGGTGGAGGCAAATCAGGACATCAGGTTGCTGTAAATGGATCCTTATCATGTAAGAGAGAGAAAAAGGAACATAGAAAAGGAAGCACCATCGCTTGATGTGTGAGCCCAGGCCTCGGGGAGGAGGTGGAGGAATATGTCACCAAGGAGACCACCGATGGCAAAACTCAGCAGCTTCTTCATCTTCTGGCAACCAGCTGTAGAAACGGCACAGATCAAATAATTAGTATTACCTAAACAGCCTCATGCACCGTCAAATTAACACCACACACCACACAGACACTCAGTGAGGATCAGCACAACCTGTTATTACACATTTTACAAGATGATCTAGACAGATCACTTTTATACAGTCTAAAGCAAGATTACACACCATGCTAAGCTGATGAGTCCCAAAACATGTGGTGCCTTTTCACCCAAAATCATGACAAGTTTGAAAAATCTAAGGTTATTCAGAACGGTTTTAAATTTTATTAAAGTATTGGAGTGGCACTTGTCCAAGTGTGGATAAAGAAACTGTACACAGCTGTGGAATAGGAACATGGAATTCTATGACAGCAAGTCAAAGATGTTAATCACAGTTCCAAATAAGTACACACAACTCTAGCTAACCATGCTCTCATCAGGTTTGACCCTTGTATAACCCAAAGCCAAGTGTTTTGTGTACTTTGTGGAGGGTGTTTTATGAGCAGGACTTTAGACTAGAAGGAGAACTGTTTCTGATTGGTGATCATTTGTGATGTTATTCATCCGAGTTGAAGGCTACTGCACATTCCTAACGTGTAAACACAACGTTGTTTTGTCTAGTGCCGAAAGGCAAATGGACCAATGCGTGCATCTTATTCGACTCCATTTATCTAATCAGCTTAAACCAACACATCTTTAAAAGGAAATATTATACAAACTGATGACTTTGGAAAGGAAAGCAAAGCTCAGCCTGAGGCGCATGTTGGTGTAGTACAGTTACTTCTCTCTGGCCACAGTCATGCTAGGAATTAAAGAGCATTAATAGTTCATTTTTATTTTATTCTTTTTGGAAAATTATTACCTTTAATGCATTTTCTTTAATGACATAAACTTTACAAAAAGTACCATCACAGATATCCAAGTTATCCAATTTATTAGATATCCAAGGTCATCTAATAAAACTGTGTTGTTGTTTTTTTAACTCAGCTATGCACAATGGTTCATGACTCACTTTTCACATGATAACTGATTTTACATTTTATAAAAGACATTACTTTTCTCTGAAGTGTAAACAAGGCACACTTTTGTACACATTTAAAAAAAAATAAAAATAAATAAAAATAAAAAAAAGTGCTGTAATGCAGCCCCATATGAAAACATTACTACATTGCTCACAAAAACTGGGGGATATTTCACTTTGAAGTATCCCATAATTTTTGTGAACAGTACAGTTTAAGTAAAACAAAAGTAAACAATAAGTATATTTCATCCCCTGCAATACATTTTTGTAGGAGTCTCACTGAGAACAGGTTATGCATCTGTAAGGACTCTGCCCTCTGGTGTAAAAAACGTGACTGGATTAAATGGCGCAACAAACTAGGACACAGCCAAACTTGATGCAGGAAATTACTATAGTCTGATACACAGCACTAATACTACACAACATAAGTACTCTGAGGACCACATATCACTGTAAGACTGAGATTTATTGTATAGACACCCAAGTAGATGGAAATATGGATAGATATGTAATACATGTGAATAATATATTTTGCTGCCCTCTCAATGAACAATAAAAAAGCTGGGTGTCAATTATTTTGCCACCCAGTGGGCTGGTCGCAGCTACTCCCGAAAACAGTGACGTCACATGCTCTGTTGTGTATCGATCTAAAAGAAATGTGACAATATTTTTGCTGCGTCAACTGCATTTTAGCAGCACTGTTTCTTTAAATGAGTGTCCCAGATACCTGTTGTTTTTTGTGCTAGAGGCTATTTTGGATAAACCTGACTTTATCCTAGTTGTGGGACCTTTTATACAGCACAGGCACACCCAGCAGACCATAATTAACAGGGACGCATGCAAGCCTCTATCCATTAAGTTCTGCGGTGGCAGGTCAGATTTAAACATTCCACTTGACTCATGTCATTTCCACACAGGAACCAGACTGGGGAACTATTTTTAACCACCCTTAATCAGACACAAGTGCATCGCGCTACTTAGCAACAGCTTATTTCCACAGATGTGCTTGTGAATAACTGGCTCTGTTTGGATGTTCAGACAGGTTGGGTGTGGAAACAGTTGGTTCCTCATATTGTTGTCATAGTTACAGAATGGAGGTCTAATTACTGAAAGCCCTGTTATAGCTTCATTTACAGCTGTAGACAATTAGTTAAATACACTTGCTAAAATTCAGTGTTGTATTACATTCAGTTTTCTTATGAAGTCAAAAGTATTTATATACCACTTTATTACAAAAGGAGCATTGTCTCATAGCAGCTTTACCTAACTGAGCAAGCCTGGCATGTGGCAAGGAAAAAGTCCCAAGGTGACGTTAGGAATAAACTTAGGGAGAACCAAGAGACCCAACGCTCCATGGACTGCCTAGATCTGAAATCCCTAACCCCCCACCCCTTTTTTCTCTTGCTTTCCTGTTGCTGTTGTGTAACATGCCTAAAGTCAATCATAAGTTATTTAAATTGTATTTATCATGTGCAAATTGTGTTTTGACAAACTCGGAGCACCCAAGAGCAGACAAAGTCTTGCACACTCACTCATAGTTGGAGGTGGGCCCAGACCCCAGGTTGGGAACAAGTGATTTAGATCATTTAGACAAAAATACTAACTTGCTTATTAATTTAAAGTAAAATTGTAAGCAAACAGAAGTGATATAAAAATGAGATATTCTTAAAAAGCATAATAAGTATGAGCCTATTATAGGATATTGACTGAATATTATAAATCTTATTTTATAATAAATAAAACTGTGTATACACATGACATTAAATACATATATAAAGAGGAATGAGCAGAGGATTAGGCACATCCCTAGGATTTTTCCACCCTGATCTCTTAATACAGATTGTGTAGCATAAACCACTAACACAGAAATGTCAGCACGTCCCAGCATGCTTTCAGGAATTCCTTTAATAATCCTGGCAAAAGCTCTTCGTCTGTTTAATTTGTCATTCTTAAAGAGAGGAATTTGCAGACATGTTCAAAAAGTCAACGGTAATGCAACTCACTTTATTCCGGTTGCAGGCTAATCAATCAGTGGATCGTTATTTAAAAAGTACTTTATCAAATCTAAAATATTCCCTAATTGTTGTGAGCAGTGTATTTTGCATCAGAGCGGTTCCATTCGTTTCATTTCGATTGCACACCATCACTCATAAGAAAGACTACTAAAAAACGTCACATCTACCAAACACGTTGAAGCAGTAAATTATCTCTTGAAAATTTGCCTATTTGCCAAACACACATTACTTACCATGTTTAACCTTTAGAGGGTCCTTCATAGCAAGATAGGTTTGGTACATGGAGAGTATTTTATCGTTTGGTTCTTCCTTTTATGTTTATTAAAGTCCTTAAATTTTATGCGTTTAAGGAAGACCATGATTGTTGTTGCTTGGTCTTCACTGAAGTTGCTCTTATGGTTTGAGATATTAAAAGATATTTTGAGCATTCAGTCAGGATATGTTACATGGTTGTGGGTACTTTTAAGCCTGCCACAATCATGAAACTTTAGCGAAGGATTAGTTGTCATACAATAGCTGCAATCAATTTGCAATATTGTTTGTTGTGGAAATTTACCAGCTGTGGGAAATCACTAGATTTATAAATAACTCAAAACAATTAATTCTTATTGAATAAATCTTAAATGATTATTACATATAAATATATAATAATTAAGTAACAATTGTGGAACATCATTTGGGTAGTTCATCTCCTAGTTCAAGGGTTGGGTAGTTGGAGCATCTGATGCTGTATCTGGTTTAAACCACATGTACTTTTCTTCTCAGATATTCTCACAAATTAGGTAATAAATAAACAATTAATTCACAAAGTAACCCTACTCTATCGTGGTCAGGCATGGGAGAGGCTCCTAAACTGAGCAGAAGGCATCGGCAGGATTTGACTTCAGGCCCTTGTGGAGGTGGGTCAGTGTACGAGTCTAAAACCAGACACCAGGGCGCTCATTTTAAATATTTATATAGAAGTATCTTCTGAGAGTCACTGGGGTTTTTTAGTTTCTCTCTGTGCAAAGAAAACGCTTACAGTAACTGTCGTTATGAAGAACATCTAAAACTGACATTTCATGTTGCTACGTCTTGGGATAAAACTTAATTACATATACCACCGTAGTGCTGTGAATTTCTGTACAAGCTCACGGTTCTGTCACTTTCTGTCTCTCTGTCACATACGTGAGCAGTGTGTATATGTATTACTTATATATTCATTTTTAAATAGGATCTAATTAGTAATTTACACATTTATATAATTTATTTTTGGTTGCATGTAATCAGTAGTGATTAGTGTGAATTTCTTTTGTTCTGTAAACTGTCTTTCAGCTCTCAAATGGCTCCTTACAACAACTAAAAATCACTATTTTCTACTTTAATTTGAATTAAAATTAATGTTGCAGCAACAGTTGCAGAATACATGCTGGCATATTTCCTCTGCACTGATAAACTCAGTTTACGTAAGCCTGTGTGGGTTTTTTGTGAAGCCTGCTCGATAGAATATTTTAATTTGAATTGTTTATCTCACATTAAGATTTGTGCAAAATTACTCTTGACCTTTCCAGCATGAAACGTCTGCCTGTAAAGTTCTTTCAGCCTCCCCTGACTCCCTCCTGTTCCCTCCTGTGTGTGTGTTTGAACCCCTCCCCTTTCCCCTTTGCTCAGTGTAGACACATGAAAGAAATTTTGACCAACCACGCACAGCTTTAACAGAAAAAAACGGTGTAAAAAAAAAAACCTCGAGATAAACTTGCGTACCACTTCGTGCTGCTTTGCGTACCAGTTTAAGAAACACTGCCCTAGAGGGCAAAACTCTTCCAACATCATCCCTCAAAATCACATGGTCTGTGATTTTCAATAATGCATGAGCCGGAAATTTAGCAGTGGCTGGTAATTATGTCAACTTGAACACATTACTGCATGAGGCCAGACTTTTTTAATTGCTTGTTCCTCGGATGTCCCTACTACTGAGGAGGGAGGAAAAAAAAAAAATCTTTATTTTTCAGCACTCTTCAATTTCTCGAGGACTATGCGGAATCAATACAAGGAAGAAGGAAAAAAATAAAAATACATGTAAAAATATTTAAAAATAAAATGTATTTAACCTACAATTAAATTAAATAAAATTAAAGTGAATCTGGAAAAAAAAAATGTAATGAACAGAAGAGGGTGGAAAAAGCTAAAAAAAAAAAAAAATATATATATATATATATATAAATAATATATTATATGTATATTATATTTTATTATATTAATATATATATATATAATTTTTTTATTTTTTTTCAACCACTGGTGCTGCGGCGGATTAAATTCTTTAAATATATGAGTGTCGGCGAATCTGCGAAACAAGCAATAAAAAAGTCTGGCCTTAAGGAAAGCAGAACACTGTGTGATTTATAGAGGATAGTGACATTTTACGCTTAATTCTGGAACGAATCCTTATTCCTAGACCAGTCTTAGACCACTATAGCCACCAAGGTAACATGGGTTTCCTCAAATTAATTTAATTAAAAGCAAGGGTTATGGGAATGTCCTGGTACACCACTACAACAACTCATTTCCGAGCCCTGATGAAGTCTTTCAGTCGGGTCAGATGCCCCACATGCAAGGCTGTATCTAACGTAGACGATACCAGCCGTGGGGATCATGCTCAGGGTACACACTTACCTCCGTCCCGTGGATTACAGGATGAGTTACCTAACAATCACTACCCTGCCCAGAGTTAGCAGGGGCAAATGTGGCCCAGACAGGATTTTAGACTGTTGCTATGGAGGCTCTGTGCACTGTACTGTATTTTCTAAGCTGTGGCAAGTCTGATGCAATTTCAGTTTCAAACACCAGTCTCACACCAGTACTGCTAGCTCAAAACTTTACTGGCTCTGTGGTATCTCAGAAGTTCTGTGCGGCAGATTAAAAGGCTTAGTTCAAATCCCACAACCACCTGATTGAGGTCTTTGTACATTTTTCACCAGCATCAGCTAATCTTTTAAAAGTGAAACCAGTTTCAGAGTAAAACCGTTAAGTAAAAAGAAGAAGTTGGAAACCGTTTTGGCTTTGAAATTGTAAGCAACTCAAGCTTTTTTTGTAGTTGCACTTTGAGATCTAACTTCCATGCCTCTGATCAACCTTTGCTTAACTTCATGCTCTTTTGTAGCAGTAAACCATGGAACGACTACTCATGTACCTGTAGGGACAGAAGCTCCCTGCTTTAAAGCATTAACAATCGAGACTCACCCTCAGTTTTCAAAGCAGCTCCAGCCTCGATGGGGATCACCAAAAGAGGAAAGATCCCACTAAGACCAACAGCAATAGAGCCCATGAGAGAACAGAACCAAACATCTAAATCCTCTCTGGACAGCAGCTTGGTGAAGGTGTGAAAGCCCAGCATCTCCTCGGCGTACCAGGTGCCTGGGCTGGAAGCAGCAACTGTAGCATGAGCCAGAGCTGTGTGAGCCACCTTCTTCCCACTGGAAGAGGACGTAGAGGTGACAGCCAGCAGGGCACCGCCAACCAGAAGAGCAGCCAAAGCCCAGATGGGCCTCCCAGGTCCACTGCTCATGAGGTCATGAGATTTCCTCAGTGCGCTCCTGATCAGCATGCACGGTGATGTGACGCAGAAACTAGGCTTGGAACACAAGTTTTGATATGGCAGAAAAAGGAAAGAACAAAAAGGTTACAATAGGTTAGACAGATGTGACAGACACATAAAAACATGCATACAGTACAATGCACCAAATGTAAAGATATCCAAAGAATGATGCACAGCAAATAAAAAGATCATGCTAAATTAACCCATACAATACAATTCATGATTGTATGTTTATCCAATGTGCTTTAATTTATCATTGTAACATTTCAATGTCCTCTGTAAGCATCTTATTATTTATATGACTTTTATAATTACCCATTAAACAGCTGGACTTTGTAGCATTTTTTGTTTGTCCGTTTACGGTTTTTAAATACAGTTCAGCCCATGGTTTCCTCAGTGCACTCTGGGTAGATCCCATCTGACATTACGTGCATCAGCTTCTCTAAATTGGCCCTTGCTATTGACTGGCACCCTCTCCAGTGTGTAATACACCTTATGTCACGTTTTCATGGGATTTGGCCTGGTCTCACTTCACCAGGACACACTGCCTTCTGAAGAATAATAAAGGAGTTCAGCATAACTTTTCTTTATTGCTTTGAAGCTCTTCCTTTGGATTGGATTTGAGCATTTTCAATGCATGCTTATAGTCTTCCCAACAAAGCAATCCAAGCAACCGAGGATGAAGGGCCTTGCTGAAGGGCCAAAGTGGCAACTTGGCAGTGAACCAAAACGTCTAATCCAGTAACTTCACCCACCTCCTCTATTTGCGGTGTAAAATCGTTTAAAACATTGAAGAAATTTACACACAGCTGTGATTTAAATAATTTAATAACTTAAGATGACTATCATGACTAACTGAACCAAAGACCTCTGTGGAACCAGACTTTGGCACTGCACCACAAAGACTTCTTGTGGTCTTCATGATGCTATAACGTGCTCACAGTTTCTAATGACAAACCATTTTTATTGGTTTTGCTGCATTCAGGTTGCCCAGTGCAGATCTGGTTTGATCTGGGCATATTAAATGACAGCCAAACGCTAATAGTTTAGGACAAGAAGGCCAAGTTAACGACACACTACATGTGGGCTATAGATTTTACCTTTATTTGCCCACGAAAGGTCAAATAACCTCAAAAGACTTTAGGTAAATGCCATATTTATTAGCATAGTTCGCTATAACTTATTTAAAATCCCTAGTGAGATGCTAAAAAGATAAGCATTAGTGTTTAGCCGTTAACACGCACGGAGACTACAAAACAAAATGCCTAACTACAATATAAATGTGATTTTTAGTGAAGTGTGATAA
>JAUZSU010174096.1:0-12962 GCA_034780255.1 Parotocinclus maculicauda | reverse complement strand
CAGCTGCAACATCTGCGGATAAATCTGCCTTGGGATACCATATGGGACCTATTCGCCACAGGAAGATATTTAACTTTTTTACCTGCGTGTCAACAAGCCAGGGGCTCAGCTTACTGCATCAAGTGCTAGTAAGCTAGCTATTAGCTAACTTAAAACTTTTGTTACAGGCTAACATTAAAATGTATTTCCTTGGTTTACTAATTTTGTAAATACTGTGCAATACAATATCATAATAATTTCACTTTAACTTGCCTGTGCTCAAGTGTTTGCCATAGATGAGCTCGTATCAAATGGTCATCCACTCTGTGGATGGCCTGAAGACACAGACTGTATTTTGGGAGAAAATTATTCAATCTTTTTTATCGTTGGAAATAGATGCAATGCTAGTACTTTTGTTTACCCTAAATCAGATTTAAGAACCAGCACTATCTGTTTCATAAACATGTGATTTTGTATGTTTAACCAGCAATAGCAAGAAAAGCCTGTAGGCAAACAGTACGCAATTATTTTTCAAATTAGTGGACCAAACACAGATGGGTTAAACTAACAATTAACTGTTTTGTGCCTATAGTTACAAACTCTTTCGTTGATTTATAAAAATATTAATTTAGCTTGTAATTTAATTTCAATTAATTATCATCTGTGACACATTATATATTATAGATAAATATAGATACATAGTATTATTTTTCAAAATAAGTGTTAGATTAATTAATTACAAAAATTTGGCATTTACCTGAGTGTATACATGTGATTAGTTTGATGTGACTTTGTGCATGTCACTAAAATTGCTGAAATTGTCACTGATGCCAATAGTGACCTTAGTTAATCCTTATAAACAAACAAACAATAATAACCACTTTACTCCAAGATGAAGACGAGAATGAAATAGAGACAGAGAGCACTTGTTTATGCTTTTGAGGCCAGACAAGTACTACAGCAATTTAATGTTTTGTCTGGTCATCTTCATTGAATTTGTTACTAATTCGTGCCTTTCAGGCCTGCAAATGATGAAGTGTATTGGGTGTTATTTTGACCTACTCTTCATGCATACTTGTTGTAAGGTGAAATCTGTCTTTTTCATTTCAAATTTCTTCACACATTCTCTTTTTGGATCACACATTTAGTGTGGATCAGTCCGGTATCAGTACCCTCTTCTATCACAGCCATTCCTTTGTAATGTATGCAACATATGGCTTTTTTAAAAACCCTAAAAAAGATGCCAAATTGAAGGCAGTATATGTTGCTCTGAAATTTCAACATACTTTTTTGCATTAATACTGCCATCGAACTGTAAATGATTTTTGCCAACGACACTGACACAGTCCCATGCCATGAAAGACTTGGGCTTGTTGCTGATTAAAAATTCTGCATAGTCTTTTTTGTCTTTAGTCTGGTTTCCACTGTGTGATGGTCCATCCCAGATGCCTCCTACTTAGAGAAGTAGACGCTGCTTCTGGACTATGTTAGCATGAGGCTTGTTTTTTTGCACAGTAAAGTTTTCAGTGCTAATATGACTGTAACTCCATGAATGATGGTTCTTGATGCAGTGCAGAGGGGTGATCAGTTTAGGCTTGCCCTTTGCACACTAAAATAGCTCCACATTCCCTGAATTATTTAATTATATTCACTTTAATTATATAAACAAATCTTACCAATAATTCTGAGGTACATTGCTTTTGAATTTTTTTTTAATTATCACACATCTGTTGTTCTGCCCATCTTTGCCCTGCTTTTTCAGTGGGAAATGTGGATTTCCTCTCTTGTACAATAACTAAAGTAATATAAGCCACTTTCTGGCATTATTTAGCAGACCAGAGCGACAACAATTTTAAAATTCATGCAGTTGTGGGTTTTTTACTTAAGGACCTAACAGTGGCAGCTTGGCAGAGGTGGAATTTGAACTCTAAACCTGTTGGTTTATAGCCTAATACCTTAATCGCTAATTCACTATGTCCCATCTGTTAGTGTATGTATGGAGCAAAGTAAACAGCAGTGCCTCCTATCTTTTCCCTCTGTTGCACATTCAAGACCAATGTTGGTATTACAGTAGTGGTGCAGTAGTGAAGGCTTGGTTAGTATGTGCAATTTGGAACTAAATGTGAAGACTATAGGGGATCAGGGACTGATATAACTAATCCTGCTTTGACATATTGAACAAATCCAGAGACATTGCAAACAGCAATGAAGAAATGCAGAGAGGCAGTTTTGTAATGGGTTTCACAGGACCCAATCAGATCTCTGCCAAGCACAACCTTTGTTTGCCTTTGCTTTTTTCATGTGCTTACACATGCTGTGTAAGGCATGCTCTCGCAGTTGATATGGGCAGTACATATCTCATTTGCACAATAGGAACCCCAGAAAGACCCCTTAAGACAATAATTATGTCACACAGTTTCCGTTTAGCAAAGTAACTAAGTATAGTCAACAGCTGTACTCTCAGAGATTTTATTGACAAGAAATTGACAATTGTAAAAGTAATATTCAACTGAGTTTTATCAAATTTGTTTGTATTTAAAAAATGATATAATGGACAAGCAAAGAAAAAATAGAAACTGCTCCGTAATGGGTAAACTCTTTACCTGGCTAGTCAAAACAGTTTCCACCATAAGGCCAAGACTATGAATCCTGGCACCTAACACATAAACATAAGGAAAAAACAGGCAGTTTCCACAGACACATAACAAGATAAATCACACATGACACTTCGTAGAATAACAGATTGCATTGGTTTAAACAAACCCACTTGGTAACACATGGTTCAGGAATGCTAATTCTGTTAGAAGCCGAAGACTACTAATAATGTCTTAGCTTAATGTGCTATATATAAAATCTAGTTAATGGTTATTGGGGATTACCACAAATTTATACATAAATATATTCAAATATATATCAAGACAGAGAGCAGCCTAGCAGGGCTTTGTTTTCAGACATACTGGTTAATCAATGTCTTAATCTGTTAAATATTGTAATTAACTGGCAGGTGTTTGCTGTTTTACTTATCTTATCATAAAGTAATCCAAAGTCTGTTTGATTATGTTTCTTAGTTTTTTTATTATCTTACTTTCAGTAAGACAGTCACATCCAAATATCATTCCCATGATCATACACATTAAGCCTAAGGTTTGTGGACAACAAAAATGACATCCAAAAACATGTTTATTATTATGGAGTTTGTCCCTGTCTTTGCTGCTTCCTGCTTCACTTATTAATCTCCATTAGATTTTGAAAGTTGTCCGCTGATGTTGTACAATAAACACTGGATCACCAATCATTCCAGTTCAATAAGAATGTGTCTGAAGGAGGTAATGACAGGTGGTAGGCAATCAAGTTTGCCAAATATACTTTCTTTATTGACTTTATTTTCAGCAGCATTGACAGATAGGGGGCTGTAAACCTACTAAAGAGTCACACGAAACGTCACTACTGCCACTGTTTGCCTATAGAGATTTCATGCCTGTATGCTTTATATTCTGATAATTCTATTATCTGTTAAAAGTCTGTGTGAGTGAAATAGTAGATCAATAATAATTAGAATTGTATATACCACATACATTTCAGGAGAGAACATAAATGGTCTGGGAATCACGCTTCAAATTCCTAATAATTAAAAATACCAAACCATAATTGTAATTTCCCATAATAGTAGTGTCACTAGCTACAGTGTATATGCTAGCTGACTATATTCTCATTTACATAATTTAATATATAATTTCTATAACCTCTCACAGACTAATTATAAAAACAGCCTGTTTTTATACATGTTTTTATAACATAGATTATGCAGCAGAGATCATAAAATTAACTATATTATTGTGGGTATAATTAAGTGGAATTTCAGTTCCTAATAATTACATTTAAAAATTTACTGAAATGTCACTCTAACAGTAAGTTTTCAATGGAAAATGTGCATTAATTCCTGTGAGGACTGATTTGTCAAGCCACTTTAGAGAAGTCAATCTTATTTAATTTGTGTGACTTTTAATAATGTCACAAGAACTGCCTGATGTTTTGGACAAATAGGACTTGTTGTAATGAACAAAACTTCGTTGTGCAGCTGCATGATGTATAATTAAGGGGCGGATATACTGGAAACCAGGAATCATTGTTTTCTTTGGCAGAATTTTTTTTTTATTATTCGACAAAAGACAGCAAGATGCAGAATAATTTGAGTTTACAAAAAAAGCTAGAAATCATATAAAAATATAAAAAACTAATTATTTAAAATGATAATATGGTGGCCCATAGCACACAACAGCTGCTCCGGGTTAAAGTCCTGTTTTTTGTTGTTGTTGCACATTAAAACCCTACTTCCCACCTCAACAGACTCCAGCAACTTCATTCAGCAACTATCATACCAATCATTCAACATGCACTTAATAAACTGATAAGTGCAGAAAATCAGATTTTGTCATTCGATTTCAAAGTTTACATGCACTTGGATAATCCAATTATGGAAAGAATTTTGCTTTGCATGACTCTCATTACAATAATATCATAGCAAGATATATTTAAATGACGAGCTAATAATTAAATACTAGAATTCTTCTTCTATAATTATGATAATATGAAGCATACAGACATGAAATCTCTATAGGCAAACAGAATCAGAATGATTTGTTTTGTGTGACTCTTTAGTAGGTTTCCAGCCCCCCTATCTGTCCTTGATGCTAAAAATAAAGTCAATAAAGAAAGTATTTTGGCAAACTTGATTGCCTACCACCTGTCCTTACCTCCTTCAGACACATTCTTATTGAACTGGAATGACTGGTGATCCAGGGTTTATTGTACAACATCCTTGGTGTGTATAGAGCAAAGTACCTCACCTAGAACCTCAACACCAGCGCAAAAGCATAATTTTCACCTCCCATTCTCAGCACTTTCTACCGAGTAACTGAAGCCAGCATCCTGAGCAGCTGCATCACTATCTGTTTTGGGAATTGCACAGCCTCAGCTTGCAAGTCTCGGCATAAGATAGTGAATACAGCTGAGAGTGGGGGTTCTCTCCCCCATTAATCACAAAAACATCTGCAACGCTACCAGCATTGTGGGCAGCCTACCACAACCCTCACACAAACATTTTGCCCTGCTGCCACATGGCAAACAGTACCTGAGCATCTGTGCTGTCACTGCTAGACTCTAAGAACAGATTCTTATTACAAGCCATCAGACTGCTCAAAACACCCAACTGACCCCACACACACTCAAGCACTTTCAGTTTCACCCACAGTAAAACATATACACTTTCCATATATTAGATACACCCAATAATGTGGCCAGTCAGCTGCTCTAATGCAAATCTCCTGTTTGGGTAATTTATTTCTTCATTCATTGTTATCTGCCAATCGGGGTTGTGGAAAAGCAAGTGCCTAGCCAGTGCACAGGCACAAGGCAGAAACAATACTAGACAGGGCACCAATCCATCAAGGGGCTCACACACTCATGCACACACTCAGACACACTAACCTAACACATGTCTTTGGAAAGTTGAAGGAAATCGTACTTGGGAGTACTTGGCGTTAATCCATGCGAATTCAGGGAGAACATACAAATTCCACACAGGTTAGGCTTCAACCAGGGATGTTGGAGCAGAGACTGTGGAGGCCATGTGAGTACAGTGAATGTATTATTATGCTCAAGAAACCAGTTTTAGATCATTTGTGGTTTTTGTCATGCTGTGTTATATAATGAGGAATGCTCATAAAGGGATGGACATGGTAAGCAACAATACTCAGGTAAGTAGTGGAGTTTGAATGATGCTCAGTTGAAATGAAATGGGCCAATGTCCAGCCATATTACTGTTCTGGCCACATTCAAAAATAGGCCTATTGACATCCAATTTTCAAGGTTCCAAATTATAGAATTAATTCTTGTTCCTCATTTTTACTGATGACCTTTTTGACCTTTCCCCTGCTCGCCAACACTTGTGGATTCTTAAAAAAATACAGTGGTGCCATCCACCATAAACATTTGATACCATTTTCATCAGCATTTTGATTTTACTTTTAATTCTATGCTAATGCCACTATTTAAAAGTCATCTAGTAAATCTAGTCAACAGTGGCATCCTAAAGGCATAAAATTATTCCTTCAGACTTTAACATTCTTCCTTCTACCATTTGAACAATGTTCATGTTTGGATGTTTGCTTGAATGTATGTATAGCCATGGCCAGACATTTTGAGAATGGAACAAACTTTGGTTTTGAATGTGTATTAACTGTAGATTGTGAAGCGTGATCAGATGAATTGCAACTAATTGCAAGGTGATATCCTGCCATGAAAATGACCTTATCACAAGAATTATTGCATTCCAGACACTGCATTTCACCCTTCAAAATGGCCTGCTAACATTATTTCAGTGATGATCTTGTTAGTTCAGGAGAAGAGGTTAATGAGGACAAGAGAGTTGATATCACTTCATCATGCTAATTAGAAGAGCAAACTGGTTATTTTAAAATGATAGTGGTGCTTTTAAGTTGTCGTCTGTTAACCATAGTTATCGCCAAGGAAACGTGCAGTCATCATTGCATTGCATCAAAATTGTTTCACAGGCAACAATATTACCTCTGGTAAGATAGCACCCTGATCAACCATTTATCAAATAATCAAGAACTTCAAGGAGAGTGTGCCACATTTCTTCTTCCTCTCCCCTGCCCTGCTTGTATAGGTAGAGAAGTGTACTGATATAGGGGGGGAATTATTTGAGAAAAACTGACTGCACTTTAATAGAAAACGGCATGGGCAATGTAAATCATGATGGAATATGTATCATGGGCTGATTCACTGGACAGTTTGCAATTACTAATGGAACCCGCCTTAAAATTGCATAAAGGAATTTTAGATATGCATCACAGTAACTGTATGGTGGCACGGTGATGCAGTGTTCAGATTGTTTCGATCGTGACCCTCAGACTCCACTTGCGTGGAATATGCATGTCATCCCCATGCCTTTGTGGGCTTTAGTGCCCTGAAAGTGTGACTGTATGTGCCCTACAATGCATTGGTGTTCTAGGCTGGTTCCTGCATTGTGCCTTGTGCTACCAACTAGGCACCGACCAGAGAATGTCTGAATGCATGCATGAACGAAATTAATCACCGTAACTGTAACAGAACAGTGCATAACAGTGATCCAAAACACATAAGTACAAAAGAAAACTTTTAATCCATAAAACAATTAAGAATTTTCCTCCAGTTATTAAATACATTTTTCTTTTTATCTGGAATGTTAATTATTCATTTAATAAGTAGATTAGGCTAATGAATTTAATGTATTAGTTAACAGACTGTGTTTATTACTGTGACTTGGATTAAGTCAGTTTTTAAGAGTTTTAACAGTAAGGCAGAAATTTAGGTAATTCCAGTGGGTATACAAAATTGTCCTGCACGTGATGTGAAGAAAGATGGAAGCTCAGTATTCAAATACAATCAAATTAGATTTTTGTGCAAGGCATAAAATATGTTTTATGGAGTATGTCACGCTGGCCTTTGATGCACCTTTGACAAATACTGTATAGCTCCAAAACAGATTCAACACCCACACTAGGCACACACAGAGGCATTTAATGAGCTTGGAGTTATTGCACACACTGGTAATCGCTTACATACATGGCTCAGTTTATGAATTTTATTTTCATAATTACAACTTCATTAATACCACAGCTTTGTGCCTACAAGAGTGCAAGGGAAGTATATTGCAACAATCAATCAATCATAGCAAATTGTGGTTATAATTTGGCAAACCACTGGTATGCGCTTTTATAATTGGCCAGTCCATTTCCAAACCTGTGCCTCTACTTATGTCCTCATGCATCCGTAACACGTGGGGAGTGTGGTAGCCTAGCGGTTAAGGCACTAGACTCTAGACCTGATGGTCCTGGGCTCAAATCCCACCTCTGCCAAGCTGCCACAGTTGAGTCCTTAAGCAAGGCCCTTAACCCACATTTGCTTGCATTGTAAGACTGTATCAGTCGTAAGTCGCTCTGGATAAGGGCGTCTGCTAAATTCCATAAATGTAAATGTAACATCATGCATCCTTGTATTCTTTTAAATAGCTGTGTAATTGTCATGGTGCATTATTATAGGTTACTACTGGTTAGCAAAACCATATTCTAAAATTTAACAAAGCTGCTAAAAGTAACCTGGAATTTGAAAATAAAAAATTTACATTTCACCTATTGTTGAAACAGTTAAATTACATCAAGTCTTACGTTCAACCTTGCCTCTGATAAGACTATCACCTATCACCTTCTCTTTATTTTTTTCAGAAAATGCAGAATAGATTAAGCTGCAGCTTTTCACACATGACCATGAAGTCTTCATGTCTTTATATTGTCTATCATGTCTGTCATTGAAGTTTCCTTTGTTGAAACAGCAATTGCTCTACCGTCTTTTTGTTGTCTGATCTTATTTTCTCAGTTTCATAAATGTCTTGAGTCAACATTGTTCAGCAAATCTAAAAAAAGCTGACCACCACAAACCTGCATGATACCTAGTGTACACAATATGCAAGCTTATCAGATACAGATTCGTCCTTTTCCATGTAAACACGTATTTTAAAGCAAGCTGATGGCTAAAATCTTTTGTAAACCTTTAACAAAACCAGAACAGTCCAGTTTGATATTATAGATATACAACAGCTAATCTGACACATGGTCACAAATCAATAAGCCTGAACATATCACTGTAGTTTTCCTGTAGCAACTCACAGGTGGTATTTAGTAAGCTGTTGACTGAGCATTGTTAGGCCTTACACATGCCAAAACGAGAAATACAGGCAAAAATGTTTTTATACAGAACAGCTCTGGAGTTCAACCAACTTACACTCAAGCCAACAACCAACACTTCACTGGGTGCCTATTCAAATCTCACAAAATAATAAAGCCCCCTGGTGCCCAACCCAGACATCCTGAGCACACACTCTACCAATTTTTTTGCACTTGGAAATACTGAAAAATTACCATTACTACAGGGTGAGTCAAAATTTGTAGGACACCCTTTTATTTCTGATGGGTGGCTAGATAATGGCTATTTGGAGGCAATTGGCGACCTGATTGCTTTGTCCTCAGTCAAAAGTCTCAGGAAACCCTTTTATTTTAGAAACAAAAGATAAAATTACATATCTGAATACCCCAGCAAGCAATGGGTGAGGGGCTTTTAGGATATGTCTGGAACATGGCCGCCATCTTGAAAGCGGCCAAATTGGCTCAAGGGCAAGTTTTTCCAATGGGAAGGTGGTCATGTAGCATATTAAAGAGGAGCAGAATTAACATTAGCCAATCTGACACATGGTCACAAAGCAATTTAGCAAAGTTATCAACACAGAAAGTTCAAAGCTTTTTCGTTTGTCACAGGTAACTGAAGATGGAATTGACGATGCTGATGTCTGTGGAACTCAGCTGCCCTATCATAGCCGCAGACCAACATCCATCCCTCATAGGCAAATTAGCCAAAAACAGTGGACAAAACAATGGTTTTAGCAGCCTTGGCGAAAAGTCCATGATGCACTTTGACTCACCCTGTATATTGTTTTTAGAATAGGTTCCATTATGAATATATTCCATATATTTAGTAAGTGCTTGACCCACCAGTTTCCCGAGAGATCTGGACGAAGGCCTCCACACCACTTTCACCGTAGTTGCCCTCAGAAGCTAGTGTGGACACATAGTTCCAGCCCATAGCCATGACAATATCCAGCATGGCCTGAGCCTGATAAGAGTCTGGTGGCACCACACGAGAGAAAAAGTCATAGCGGGTGTTATCACTCAGTTCTGGGGCAGTTGACGCATAGCTGATCTGAGGGATCTGTAAAAAAAAACAATAATTTAAAGAATTAGAAGAAACAACAATTTTAACTTTATAAAGTTTGTAACATTAAAATCCCATGCCAACTGCACAGCGAAGTCATTGCTGAATCAGAAATCTCTATAAAATTTCAGCTTTAAAGGAGCTAGCCTGCATTAAAAAAGTATTTGCTGTCTAGTAGACAGACATCAAGGGTAACAGAAACTCACACAGTGCATGTGCATGGATGTTTACTTATCATCAAAAACTTGAACACACCAGTCTACACTAGGTATGCCATAGTAGCAGCATGTAACAGAGAAGAAAGATGTAGGAGGTGGGATCTGGATGGCAGAAAGGCAAGCTAGATAATGGCTCTGTGGAGGCAATTGACGGCCTGATTGATTTCTCCTCAGCCAAAAGGCCAGGCTGTCGGCCAGAGCCCTAGAGGCTGAGCTCATCGGCATTCGACGAGAGAGATGCTCAGAGAACCTGCCAGCAATACAAATGACACTTGCTGCCCAGCTCAGGTACAGCAGAACACTCACAGCCTTGACTATAAATTGCAAGCTTTTGAATATAAATGCCAGAGATCGGCCTGTGAACTGTCAAGCCTATGTTCACGTGTGTGTTTGTGTGTGCATATGCGAACGTGTGTCCGTGTGAATTGCAACATTACATTGAAGTACTTGTGGGGGTGAAGGTTAAGTTCTTATGATGCTGCTAGTAAGATGAGTTAAGAGTAAACCTGACATGTCACACCTGAAACTCAATTTGAAATCATGATTGCAGAGATTTCTTTGTGTATAATATATATATATATATATATATATATATATAAATTACAAAAAATGCTGCATCTAAATGTCTGTTTCATAAAAAGTACATTGCACCTGTTATAGACATGAACTACAAGGAATACCCATTTGGATAGATATTACAGATTAATCTGTACTTACAGGGAGCACCAGACAATCTTAATAAATGACTATTATAAATGATGTCAAGGTTATCACCAGTAAAATGATTTTTTTTCTATTTCTGTTATTAGAGTTAACTATATATAAAAACACACACTTCAATTTTGCAAATTTTCACACCTACAAAGAATGGAGAGGTCTGTAATTTTTATCGTAGGTACACTTCAGCTGATTATTCTAGGTAACTGGTTACCTGTATAAAACCTGTACACCCACTCAATCAATCACACTCCAACCTCTTCACAATGCCCAAGACCAAAGAGCTATCTAAGGACACCAGGGATGAAATTGTACACTTGTACAAGGCTGGGATGGGCTACAAGACAACAGGAAAACAGCTAGGTCAGAAGGCAACAACTACAAATTTTCCACTGGCACATTTATTAGAAAATGATGACTGTCAATCGTCCTCAGTCTGGGACTCCATGCAGGATCTCACCTCGTGTGGTAGGGATGATTCTGACAAAGGTCAGGAATTAGCCCAAAATTCCAGGTAAGGACCTGGTCAATTACCTTAAGCGAGCTCGGACTACAGTCTCAAAGATGACTGTTAGCAACACACTACTCCGTAATGGAATAAAATCCTGCAGGACATGCAAGGTCCCCCTGCTCACATCAGCAAATGTCCAGGCCCATATGAAGTTCGCCAATGACCATCTGGATGATCCAGAGGAGGCATGGGAAAAGGTCAAGTGGTCCGATGGGACCGCGTGAGGTAGGACTCCTAACAGCGCCCCCCCAGGGACCACTCCTAAGGGCCCAGTCGCGCTGGAACTCCCATATCAGAGTGGGGTCCAGAATGTGACGCGCAGGGACCCATGATTGCTCCTCTGGGCCATATCCTGCCCAGTCAACCAGGTACTGAGTGCCTCCCTGGAGCTATCTAGCAGACGGTGGACCATGTAGGGTGGGGCATGCTGGGCGATTCGTGGACTCGGATGGGCAACGGCGGAGCCCATGGAACGGGGCAACCCGGTGGCGCTGTCTTTCACCAAGCGGGACCAGGGTTCCAGGGAAAGTCAAGGTTTGCCTGGTGGCCTGCCTCCCTGGTGGGGCTTGGCTGCTTGTGCTGGACGCCGGCGTAGCTGAACACTGAGGTGCGATCTGGGGCAGGTTCCCCAGAGGACTCGCCCATAGGGCGGGGTGAAGGTCTTCTCCCTGTGCGTAGACACCCCGAATGGCATGCGGGAGACCATCCACCGATAGAGACAAAGGCCCAGTCGATGGACCTGTTATGAACCCGCAGCCAAGGGTGACCCAGGACCACCTGCATATGCAGGGAGTGGGTCACCAGAAACGAGAGCCCCTCCTTATGCCGCCCCAATCTGAGGATCAGAGGGTGGGTTCGGTGGGTAACGGGGCCCCCTAGGAGCTGCCGACATGGGACTCGAAAGTTGCTCCAGGGATAACCCGAGCCGTCGGGCCAACCCCTGGTCGAGGAAGTTGGCGGCCGACCCACAGTCCACACCAGCCCGTACTGTGGCGGACCCTGTCTTCGATACCAGGGTCACCTTCAAATAGAGACCGTGATCGGGGACATGATTGGTGCAAGTCATTGAAGCCCTGTCCCAGTGACACGCCCTCAGTTTAAGCGAGCGGCCCTTCCTGGGGGCTCTCCAAACTAGCGGGGTCCCGTCTGGCTTCTGCCTGAGGGGTGGAGAAAAGTCTCCTTAAGCGCCACGAAAAACGCCTGCTCGGTGGCGCAGTCGGGCCCTCCCTGTTCCCACACGGTGGTGGCCCACTCTAAGGCACTACCCGATAGAAGGGAGACCATATATGCCACCTTGCTGCACTCGGAGGGGAAGCGGGACGGCTGCAGCTTAAAAATAAGCAAGCATTGAAGCAGGAACCCTCGACACTTACTAGGGTCCCCGGAGAAACGCTCTGGCGGTGGCAGCGGGGTCTCCACCGGGGTGCTGGGAACAGGAGTGATAGGGCTAGGGCTAACTGAAACAATGGGACTTCTGTTCTGGCACAGCGTTTTACTGAAAAAGATCATAAAAACAGTTACCATAATGAATTTATGTTAACTGCAGAGCTCAGATGTTTTTCTATCAGATGAACCCCTTCAGCCTAAAATGACAACCCTACATGCACCATAAAATGAACTACTGTTACTTACCAACTTTGTTCATTGAAAAATAAATTTGAAACCAAGTTTTTGGAAACGATCTACAACACAATGTATAGGTACTCAGCATG
>JAUZSU010174085.1:0-12962 GCA_034780255.1 Parotocinclus maculicauda | reverse complement strand
ACACACACACACACACACACACACACACACACACACACACACACACACACACACACACACACGTCAATGCCAATTTAGAGTAATTAATTGACCGATGTCTTTGGACTGTGGGAGGAAACCGGAGTACCCAGAGTAAACCCATGCAGACACGGGGAGGACTCCACATAAAAAGGACCCAGGTCACTGGGATTGAACCCGGGACCTTCTTGTTGTGAGGCAGCGTTGGCACCGTGCTGCTGCCTCAAGATTTTTAGCATATTATACACTGTAGAAGAACATTAAACAAACAAAAACATTCACACATTTATTGGCAAAATGTTGATCATTATTAGAATTACCTGTTAATATCACCTGTTTGAAATCCCATCGTTATTTATTTTTTTTATTCATTACTAAACCTAAATGACCCCCATCTCAATGTTTTCTGGAACGTGTTGCCCGACTTAAGTTGCAGGAATGCATGAATGAATTAAACGGAGATCACCAGACAAAATATGAAATATCTAGGATTCATGCTGTTTGCAATGAAATAAAGTCAATGTCACACTTTTTTCATTTTCCATACCATCCCGCATGTTTCTGATTTGGAGTTGTAGATTGGCTGCAGCATCCTGAATATATTTTAAGAAATAATAAATACCCTAAGTCTACATATTTTCCAACCAAGTAACCACCTCTTTTACACCCATGTCCTGTGTCAAACGCTTTTAATGCACAATTACACTTCACATCTTACTCCTGTCTACCACGGATCTATCAATACAGGAGACTAAAAGCCAGTTTCCTTACTTATTTCTTTAAAATCACTGATAAGTATCATTCGAGAGAAATACTCCAATGGAAATATTCACGAGTGACTTAGCATGGTCCTGGCTGTGCTTCTGAGCAAGGCAGTTAGAAAATATTTCCACAAGATGATTACTTACACACATTACCCAATTGCCACCATCTGTGGTGTCCTGCAAGTATGATACTGTCTCACAGTTTCTGTTCTCTTTATAAACCTTAAGCAAGATGTTTTACAATATAAGCTGGATATAAAAATTCCTTGTTCTCATTTATATGGAGAAATAAAAACAATTGAAAAGGCTGGTCTGTGACCATTTTGGGATATCAAAACACATTTCCAGATCTTAGCGTGTACAAACGATCTCACACCAAATAACTAACGAATATGAACAACCCACTCCTCTTATTGACTGACTCATATTTGTAAAAATTGAAGTGACTTATTCAGACTGACTCATAAGCCGAGCCGTCAAGCGCACTAGAAAGCAAACACACATGAATGGCTTTGACATCTGAACGGTGTGAGAGCACAGCTTCAAAGAAGCAACGTTTACACAGTGGTGTGAGCAGCAGGCAGGGACCTGATTGACCTTCTTGCACTGCGCACGAACACTGCTCTTATTAATACCTGAAAACGTACACGTTTTATCACCAACATGTGAATTTACTCAACCTAGTGAAGATGAAAGAACGTGCTCTTTTTGTCAGACTAAGCTAACATAGCATTTAAAAGAAATGACTCCACTCCGAGATCATTGTTTGAAAAGGTTTTCTTAAACAAATCCAAGGTAATTTTATGACAGTTTGTTATTTCACATATTCTGCCCCAGAAACCAGCGTCACCAGGGCCCGTTGAAGCTTCAGAGTAATGAGGAAGCAGGACCTCAGACATGCCTAAAATCTTTATACTTTCTCTGAAACACCCTGTCAAAAATATATTATTTTCGCAGGATTGGCTGGTGGTTTGTAAAATAGTGGAAGTCCATATATCAAAAAACTATGGTTTATCCAGCTGTTTTAATTCATGGCGAACAAACAAAACCCAGATACGAAACCAAGCAACTTTGGTTTAACCGCTGAACATTCTAGCATCTTGATGCATATCTCAAACAAAAGTATGTTTAATCATGTCATATTTTTCCAGATCAAAAAGATGAGAAGTGATTAAATCATCAGTTAAAGAGAAGTGCTTACAGACCTTAACTTGGCTGCTTAAATGAAAGCATGGCTCCAGCAAGAGAGTTATCTAGTAAAACAATGGAACTCAATCTAAAACTACCTCAAGAAGGAATTCCAAACATTAAACTCAAATAAAGATCTATAAATTTGCACCCACACAAGAGCTGAAAGAGAAATACACTTTCAAGTAAGACTCCCAACAGCAAACTACCTGATTTTACATAACGATTTAAAGTAATTACAGATCAATTACACAGGCGATAGAATTTAGTGGGGTGAGACGGGGTTTATTCCACTCCTTACTAGTTAAAATCCCTGTCCTTATTGGGATTGAGCTATATGGAGCAACAACAATTCTTTGAAGCACATAAAGGTGTATTTAAATGGTTTGATAATAACCTAAGATCTAGGATTAGATTTAAAAAAGGTGACCATCACCACCCTGTGTTCAAAATTACTACAGTGCAGCTCAGTTAAGACTAATAGTTTGCTGGTGTGATTTAGGTAATATACCCAAATTGAAAAGAAGATGTGTTTTTGCTTTGTCTTGTTTAAAAATGCATGAATGTCCATATAAAAAAAATTAATCTTTAAGGAATTAATGTTGCACCAAAAACTTATAGTCTAACTTGTAGTTTAAGATTTGTAGCTGATAACAGCCTTTATGTTCAATTTCATTTTTGGTTCAAAGCACACAGTGTCCATTTCTTCCAAAAAGTTCTGGAATGCGGATTCGTCTGACCATAATAGATGTTTCCGTGTGCCTCAGAGCCCAAAAACATGTCACACTGCAAAAAAAGAAGCCTCATGTTAACCATGTCCTCAAGCACAGTAAATACACTGCTCATAAAAATTTCATTTTGAAATATCCCCTAATTTTGTAGGCAGTAAATTTTAATGGTATTTATGAATGCAACTCTGTATTGTAGACAGTAATTCCTTGCCCATGAGTGTCTGTCAGCTATCAATGATTTACGGTTCTTGATATATAGACTAGAAGTCACAGGTCTTTAATGTAGGCTTGCACCCCACTGAAATGACCACAGATTCCCAAAATTGTTTCGTTATATCATGTGTTGTAGAGCTTTCATTGAGAAGCATTATTTAGAAAGATTTCAACATTTTTTTCTTGTATTTCTTGACATACTGAAGATATTCTGCCTATCTTTTGTCCTCAACAACTTAACCTTTGAAGGATCCTGCTTTTGCGCCAAATCATGATTCATGAATCATGAGCTTTTTTACTGCAATACTAGCCCTAAATTACCCACATGCCAACTTTTTTGGAATGTGTTGAAAAACTGAAATGCGGGAATGGTTGTTTATAAATAAGTTAAATCAATTGGACCAGAGAAAAAACCTTAAGTTATTGATATACTGTTTTTTATTTATTTATACTGCTCCAAAAAATAGGGAATACTTCTAAATGAAATCTCCCATAACTAAATATCCCCAAATTTTTGTGAGAAGTGTATTTGCATGTTCCATAGCATACCAAATTTTCTCTGATTTAGTTATTTATTTAAAGTGTGCAAATTTCTATTTTACAAAAATTCCATGTTCAATTTCACTAATTTCTCTGTAGGGTCCTAATAATGTTAGTCCATTCTTAAAGCATGGAAGCAAAAACAGCCTGTTCGTTTCTAAACCATGTAAAATGGCTTTGTAAATTAAAAACACACATTATGATTACACATCAGGGGAAAAGGAAATATTGCATTCATAAAACAATAAGAGATCTTTTTAATAAGATAAAAAAAACAAAACGCTTGCTTCAGGAAGTCCTAATGCCCTAATGAAAAAAAAAGATCAAAACCATTTTTAAAAACCTGTCTGTTTCAGCTGGACATTCAAGTACCTCTGACCAAAGTCTGGCACTCGTCCATTGCTGATCACGTCAATGGGCAAATCTTGATTGCCCCCACCCCACGGTGCACAATGGTCTGACTGGAGACATGGCAATTCAAGCATAATCAGGAATTAAATCCACAAACGGCTCATTGATGCCTTAATCCAATAATAATATAAAGTAATCACATGAACCCAAAGCATAATCATATTAGATGTCTTGTTTGAATAAATGCACAGGAATATTGTTCCTGACACAGAGTTAGACGTCTGTCCTGCATTATACCAGATGTTGATGCTTGCTGAGCCATTTTCTGACCATTACAGCACTACACTACATAAAGTACTGGGCTTTGTTTGTTTGCTTGTTAATTTTTCTTCTTTTAAACGCCATCTAAGCGACACACACAAGGTTATATCTATACACAAGTTTATCTCTAGACTAGTCTTATATACACACACACACACACACACACACAAGTCAATGGCAACTTAGAGTGATCAATTAACCTAACATGAATGTATTTGGACTATGGTAGGAAACCGGAGTACCTGGAGTAAACCCCCGTAGACACAGGGAGGACATGCAGACTCCACACAGAAATGACCCAGGTCGTTCCACCTTGGGATTGAACCCAGGACCTTCTTTCTGTGAGGCAGCGGTGCTACCCACCGAGCCATTGTGGTGCCCAAAGTACTGGGCAAAAGTCCATTAGATTAGATCTATAATTGTTTTAGCAGGGGTGCAATATAGGGGTGCCTTATATAATTATTTCTGTCTCTTTATTATAATATAACCAGAAAATATAGGACATTTGTGAGCAGTTTTAAAAAATGAAGAAATAAACAGAAAAACAGCTTCATTAGGCTACAGTGCCAAGTATTTAGTGTGACCTGCCTTACAGGGGCTGCAGTAGTAGCATCTTGCCGCTTCTTCGGCATGCCTGCAGGACTCATAACACTTGATCAGGAATGGTCTTGTGGAAGGGTAGCAGCCAAGAAAGCACCTTTTCAGAAGAGGAGCAGGGTGAAAAGTCTAAAACATGCAAAAGCTCACAAAGACTGGATTACAGATCAGTGAAAAGGATTATTAAGGAGTGATGAATCCACATTTGAAATGTTTGGGTCCAATCGTTAACCATATGCTATATGTGGTCAATATACCATTGCTATGACCACAAATCTAATGGCCTAAAACCTTTGTACAGCACCCAAAACTTGATGCTGTGATGCTGTATTGAGAACTGTCACAACCCTTCAGATGACCGAATTGTCATCTGAAGGGTAATTCTTAGACCTGCTTGACAAATGTTTAAAAGTAGCAAAGCCACTACATTCCAGACAACAAACACCAGAATCAAATAACACAGATGTGAGTGAGTGTTTGCAGGAGTGCATTAAAACAAGTCCATCAGCTTTACAAGCAACATGATCTCAGACAGGAACGGAAAAATACAAACTGCAAAAACACAGCTAATAACTGACCATGTGTTTATACCAACATACAAGTGGACGTGTCTGTCTCCAAACTAGTGTAGCAGTCACGCTAGAGCCATGTCCGAGTCAAGACCAAGACTTTTGGTAGCTGAATCCAAGTCAAGACAGTCAAAAGTCACAGAACATCATTTTATTTCATAAACAAAAGGGGAAATGACATATCTGAACACCCCAGTAAGTAAAGGGTGAGGGCGAACTCTCTCTTAGGCCAGAACAAGGCCACCATCTTGAAAGCCACCATATTGGATCAAGGGCAAGTTTTTCCCAATGGGAAGGTGGTCATGGAGCATATCAAAGGAGACATGAATTGTCTCAGGAAATGGTTTTTGCAAATCAAATTCTGTGGTTCAAAATTTATCAACACAGCAGTTTCAAACATTTTGATGTTCATCACAGATAACCAAAGATGGAATTCACAACTCTGATGTCCAGGAACACAGCTGCCATATCATAGCCACAAACTTCAACAACCAACACCCAGAAACATGACCAATTTCACACAGCATTGTTACATCCCTCATAACCAAATTCAGAGAAACCGGTATTGTGGACGACAAGCCGTTGTGATCGTCCTCAACAATGATTTTGGCAACCATTACTGAATGAGAAAAAGTATTTCCCTGCGAGTGCAGATTTTATTTAGGTATGTAGAGAATGGACTGATTTATTCTGTTTGAATTGTTTGTTGATATTCAATAACGAGAGACATAAATCAGTTTATAATTAATGTTACCTCAGACGAACTCAGTGGACTCGACTGGTCTCAAACAGCAATTTGAGTGCACCTTACCCAGAGTCCAAATGAGACAAGATCGAGACCATGATGCTAGACTCCAGTACTGCAACACTAATCAAATCCTAGTGAGCTGCCAACAGACACAGCATTTTATGTCATAGTATGCAATTCTTAGATACCTTAAAAATGTTGCCTACTACTGGTACTGGAGCTGAAGGTCCAGGGTTCAAATCCCACCTCTGCCAAGCGACCACAGTTGGGCCCCTGAGCCCTTAACCTACAATTGCTTGAATTGTAAGACTATATCAGTTGTAAGTCGCTCTGGATAAGGGTGTCTGCTAAATTCCGTAAATACCTTATTTTGAATGAATTTTAAGAAGAATCAAATGAATCCTGCAATGGCAATCCCACGATGCAACAGCCCCAAAACTTGCAGTGCAGCAAGCGATACTACGAGTATTTATTTTCGAATGCAAGTTATTCTAGTTCTCTCTGGTGTTGTATTTGATCTCTTGCCATAAAATGTTTTATTTATACTATTGTTTACTACAGTTGGAGGATTTGAGTCACATAACTTGACACATAAATTTAATGACTTAAGACTTGCTTAACTTACAGGGATAAAAGACTTGACTTTGACTTGGTGTTCATGACTTGCTGACTCAAAATGAATAGATTTTTTTTGTCAATATTTGCATCTGAGGTATTGAGTAAAGAAGGTATTTTTTTTGTAATTTTTTTAGTTGTTGAAACATGACGGGGTGATTTTTGTTTCAATGCACAAAACAGATGAGATTTCTGTTCCTTTACGAACATTTAGACAGATGGACAGATGTGCCTTCAGTTTTTGGCCATAAACAGGTACACCCTACCCTCAGGGGGCAGTAAGAGTTATAGCAGTCCCTGTATATAGAACACCTGTTGAACATGTGTTTAGCCCTCGCTCACAAAAGAGCAACAAAGTGCTTTCAAATGTAATCGTTTGCAAATGTAACACATTGTAACTGGCAATTGATTTTATGTTTTGTATGTTGAAATTGGTTTGAAACAAAAGAAGCTAAGCGAGATTGTCAATGTAAATAAAAGCGTAAAAAATATCAATAAACCAATATCCACATTTGCTAACATTATTATACAGTGACATTTCAACATAATTATACTTAAATAAAAATTTTAATACATTTCCATGTTTTGATGTCATGTCAGTAATATTTACGTATATACTATTAAGGCAATTTTATTTATTTAGTTTGTATTTATAATGTACATGGTTTTTAAGATTTTTCAGCTATACAGTAGTGTGAAAAAAAATTATGCGTAATTAAATAATATAGATATATATCTATAATTATAATATAATTATAGATATATATCTATAATTATAATAGTAATTATATTATATAATAGTAATTATATTATATATTTTATATAATTAAATATATCTATAAATAAATAATATATATATATATGTGTGTGTGTGTGTATATTGTTCAAATGTCCATGCGCTTAAATATGTTCATAAAAATAAGTTTTTCATTTTATAACCTAATCTTTTTCAGTATTTGGCATGATGAGTATAACAGATGTGTTAAAAGTCCAAAACGAAATGCAATAGTGTTTGTTAATGTAAAAAAAAAAAAATTGTTCTTTTGACTGGTTTACTGAAGTTCAAATTTAAAATCAGATTTATTTCTATAGCGATATTTACAAGGGTGCATCATCTCAAAGCAGCTTTGCAGTATTAGACCATCTTCTAAGGCCAATCCCAAATTAAGTAAGTGACACTTTCAAAGCTGTTGTAAACTTTATTGGAAAATGGACACATAGGCCTTAACATCATCCGTGTGCCGATCACAATCTGGACCACAAGAGAACATAATGGGCTGATTACCATAAATCACTGGGGTTGATGGGAGGATAGTGTACACAGGAGTAACACAGGAGTAAGTAAGGAAAGCCGAAACTGTTTTACTCCACACAACAGGGTAGGAACATCACGAAAGATGTGTATTTAAAAACAGCATCCATTATCCAGGTGAGCCAGAATATCCTAGGAGGCCAAATATGAGACGGTTTTGTTTAAATTAGTTGGAGGAGCCACGATGGTGAGTAATAAGGTTATTAGAATGACTGACAATGTGGCGATATATGGTACATTTGTGCATGTTATATAATAAATACACTACAAAGCTAGTGAGTCTTGTGCCCCTTTGTTGGCCTCTTCAATTACGCCTAATGTTACACACAGCTACTAAAAGGTGGGGTTAAAGGGGTGAAGGCCATCTGCCTCAAGTGGCTTTATTATCTGTAGTGCTCTAATGCAGCGAACGTGAACTAACAGGCCCCTACGCACCCCATAATAACACAGCACAGAGAATACATTAAGCATTGTTAGCGTTAGTGGATGGGCAAAACATGTAAATGTATTGTCCTCAACAGCTTCAAGAGCTTTCCTGGACTGTCACGTACCACTGTGTGGGTGGAAACATAATCCAATCCAAACACTTGTAGTCTCAAGAAGTTGGACTGTCAGAGATGAAAGTCGAAATACGTTTGACGATAAACAAGAGCCAGACGACTGATTCTGCTCTACTTTAGTGGGCGGATGACAGCAATCAGATTATTGGGATTTCCAACTTCACAGGTGTACAAGCCCTGGGATGGGATTCTATCCCCAGTCGTGGAGCACGTGCAGTACTCTTAAAAGATAAAAGGGTGAAAAAGGTAGCGTGTATTTACGCCTAAATACAAGAAGAAAAAAAACATCAGCATTGCGACTGTTCCTCAGATCAGAGCAAGACTCATAAAAACCTGGTCGCTCTCAAAGCGCATCAGCCGAGGCATGACCGCTAAATAAATCAGAGCAGCCTTGGGTTTGCCCACCGGCAGAACGGGTCGCATCACAAAGCGAGCGACGTACGACCAAGAGAGGGAGCTGACCACGAGTGGCAACAAGATCAACATCCCCAGATGATGTCAGAGTGGTATATTAATACCATGAGGTCAGGAGAATGTGGCGTCATGTGAGAGAAACATCAGACGAGGCTAGGCCGAAGCTCCAAGGGAAGCGGACACAGTGTTAAGAGGCATCCTGAGTTCAGAGCAAGAACCACACGAACGCTCCGCTCCGCTCGTTCGGTCACTTCCTTGAATTGTCCGTGGTTAGGATCGATACGGCATCCGCGACTGGCACTGGAAATCACCGTCTCCCAAATGTCTTAAAAAGCGATCCAGTGATACTAACCCCAGTACAAATCCCTAAATAAATGCATTTGTTGTTTAAAAATTGTACTTGTACAGACCCTTCTTTATCATTAAAAACAGAAGTACCTCATTTTGTGCTTTAGGCTTTTCGTTCTTGGAAGAGCTTAAGCCCACCAAAACCCCACCTCCCCACCCCCCTTCACCACACACAAAAAAAAAATGTGCCTCTCACAATAAAGCACAACAAAAACAAAAACAGCCTCTCTCTTCAGTCAGGCTCCAATCCACATGCATAAACAAGCTCTCGGTTGGACAACCCACAAAGCCTCTTCCTGTCCTTTAAATAGTCCTAGAAACGAAGTCGAGTCGTAGTACACAAACAAGTTTAATCGCTGCTTAATATACGCTCGATCTCCTCCAGTCTCTTCAAGGCCGCCTCCCTTTTCTTTTCGATATCTTTAATCTCCTGCGTGGATTTGCTCTTAGTCCGCCTGTCAGGCTGGCCAGCTTCCAGCTTCTTCTCCTGATTCCTTGAGCTTTCGGTGGGGGAGGATTTCCACATATTCTTCTCAACCTCTGCCCCTTCCCCTGCTCCCGCTGCACTTCGACGCCCTTCGTCCAGCTCCTTTTTCTCTCTGCGGCCCTCCTGCTGTTTCTGCCCCTGATGCCGTTTCTGCCCCGAAAGCTCAGCTCCCTCTGCTGGAGCTTCCAGTGGCTCCCCGGCCGAGCTCATGGCGGTCATTTTAGCCTGGACGATGGAAAGATGGCGCTGTATGTACTCCTCGTGTGGCGCCATGGCCAGCGCCTCCTGGAGGCACTGCTCTGCCAGGATCAGCTGCCGCTCCTCAAAGTGGACCACGCACAGGTTGTGCTTGGCCTGCACGTTGCTCGGGTCGGACCTCAAGATGCGCTCGAAGGCTTCCCGGGCACCCTGAGTGTCCTTTAGCTGGTTCATGAGGATGTCGCCCTTCAGGATGAGGCCCTTGGCGTGCTCGGGGTGGTAAAGCAGCAGCTCGTCCAGTGCGGTCAGCGCGTCACGTTCACGCCGGCCCTGCGTCAGGAGCAGTGCCAGGTTGAACAGGGCACTACGAAAGCCTGGCTGCAGAGCGATGGCCTTACGCATCCAGCGCTCTGCCGCTTCGTTTTCCTCAGCGTCCATAGCCAGCATTCCCAGGTTGAAGTAGCCATTGGCATCGCTGGGCTCCTCCTTGACGTACATTAGGAAGCGGCGGTTGGCTTCAGGGCGGAGCTTTGCCTCACCTACAACACAGCAGCACCAGTACAGTTTTAGAACCCCTTATAAGTTGTGGCAATTAATTGGTTCACATTTTACACACAGAATGATTGTGATTTAAATTAAATAAAGTGCCAGATAATAAGTAAAAGGCCACTAAAGCCTTTAAGCCTGATGTATGCTTTTATTTGGCCAGGCATCTGGGTTCATAGAATTGTAATAAAGATTGTCCTTAATCATAAAAACTGTTACATGATTACATAGCTGATCGATCCTTTCATCTCTAATTTGAAGTATTGTTATTATTATTTTTTATTATTATCATCATCAGTGAAATTACAAGTTGGAAAGGTTGAGTTGTGTGACTGGTCATGCTTGTTTGACGTTTTGAAAGTTCTCTTCATCTACTTTCATTAACAGATACATATCTTTACATATGTTTTTTTTTTTATTCCTTATTGTTTTGTAGCCAGGGCACACTCACACAAGCGCTGCTTAATAAGAATAGTATGAGAATGAAAGGCGTTGTCGTTTCTGGTAAAGTTTATAGATGAATCCACTTTCTAATTGTACTTTTCTACATTTAAATGTACAACCCCAAATAAGATTAAGTTGGGACAGTATAGAAAATGCATATAAAAACACAGCGTTGTATTTCCTTTGACCTTTGTTTCATTGCAGACAGTGTGTTCATGTTTTGTCTGGTCAACTTCATTTCATTTGCACCGCTGCCTCACAGCAAGAAAGTCCCGGGGACAATCTTAGGGTGGAGTGGTCTGGGTCCTTTCTGTGTGGAGTCTGCATGTCCTCCATGTTCTGAAACGATCCAAACGGCCTTCTACACCCAGAGTACAGCAATTATGAAGAACCAAATAACCAAACGCATGTCTCTAAAATGTAAACCCGCAAGTAAACCCGCATGGACACTGGGAGAGCATGCAAACTCCACACAGGCTTGTGCAAGATCTAGATCGAATAAGATCCGATCTGTGAGGTGGCAGCGGTAACTGACTGAGTCACTGTGCCAACACCTCAAAGCAATAAGTAATAAAAAAAAAAAACATACAAGCTTTCATATGTAAAAGATATGCACCTGAGAATAAGCACTTAATCCATGCTATCAATGCCCAGTCGGGTTACGGTGAGCAAGCTAATAACTCAGCCTTTCCCTGCTTGTATAATAATAATATCACCGTGTGGCTGAATGCTTGACACAGTAAGTATTTATACCGTCTCACCAAAGGTGCGCTGCTACATGTACTAGTGTTAGATGGAAAGCGAAAACCTCCTACTGAGCTGATGATTCATAAACACTCGAGGTTCTCAGACTTTCCGCCAAGTTCTGAAGCCAAGGTCTGGGGAAGTGTGGAACGAGGCTCAACTCTGCTACAAGGATGTGAATTGAACATGACCCCGTGTTTCACCCTCACCCTTCCCCCTTTCTGAGTTACATTTGCAAATCTGCCACCCCGCTACTTTTACAGCTTTGGTGATTGACTATATGAAAAGACCCTTTCCATTACATTAACAGAGTGAATTTAAGCCCTAATTATTTACAGTGACAGATGGGTTCACATCTCACCCACATATCTCACATGAACAAAAAGAGAAAAAGCTCTCAGAAAAATCAACATGCACTCAAAGCTTTACATTATCACTGATCTGTAAACATGTTAAGTGACATACTCGCAGATAATACCTCCGTGAAACTAAGTAATCCATGTTTTTCTGCCATTCAAGGCATCAATCTCCGAGTCAGGGTGCCAAAATTAATATTTGTACCGAACCAAATCATGCAGCTGGTATATAGATAGACTGTATTTAAAGCAGGCAAAGAATGGCCTTTCATTCACCTACAAAACAATAATAATAAAGTGTGATGGGTTTTAAGCACTGGGGGGGCATAAGCATTTTACCATTCACTCTCTCCCACCTGATTCCTGCATGAGCAGCGCCGAGTTAAAAAGGGCGAGTTTGTGGCGTGGGTTTAAGTCCAGTGCGCGGTTGAAGTTCTTCAGCGCTTCCGCGGGATCTTTCATTTCAATGTTTACAATGGCCAGGTTGTACCACAGGTCAGCATTGCTGCGGTCCAAGTCTAGGGCCCGCAAGTAGGCCTCCTTTGCCTCAGCAGGCTTATTCATCTTTAAAAGGAGCTCTCCTCTGCACACAAAACACAGACGTAACAATTAAATCCACAATTTTTACAGATCAATTTACATAATCCACCAGTTTCATTTGTCCATCTGCGACGTTGGGACATAACTGACCCAACTGTCTCCCTGAGGAGCACTGAGGGAGTTTGAGTGTGTGGTGTTGGTAGTTTGAAGGGGGAGGGGGGATTCAACTGCATTGAACAAGATTTTGGGGCCCAGCTTGCAAAAGATTGAGAACCCCATTGACCAGTGCCCCAGAATCAGCTGGTTTTCAGCACAATCAGCCATGATGAGTGATTGGCCAAGCAGTAATATTTAAAAA
>JAUZSU010174074.1:0-12962 GCA_034780255.1 Parotocinclus maculicauda | reverse complement strand
TTTACATTTACAGTATTTAGCAGACGCCCTTATCCAGAGCGACTTACAAAAGTGCTTTAAGACATCAGTAACATCATTCATTCTTAATAATAAGGAATCTAAACAAGAATACACTTCTGAAACTGTAAAGGTTGTGGGTATTTTTTTTGTCTTTTGTTTTTTTGTTTTTTTTTTATAAAGAGAAAGAAAGACAAGGGTGGGGGGTTTAGTTGAGGTAAGTGCTGGATAAATGGGTCTTCAAACGGCGTTTGAAGATAGCCAGAGACTCAGCTGTTCGAACATTGAGGGGAAGTTCATTCCCCTCACACATTTAGTATTCGTACAACATTATAGGCTTTGAATGGTAGTGAACCTCTTGTTCACACATTTATATATTGCTTGCACGCAGTTTTCTTCTAAAAGTACCCTTCATATCTACAGTAAAGTAGCATAAAACGACAATGTTGTTAGCATGCTACCTTACTATCTTTTGTTTTTTGTCTTTGCTATCTTAGTTACTGCCATCCTGGTCCTGCATCCACCCTCTTCCACTCTTTCTCAGTGCCCTGCTGTTTGTTAGTGTCTCACAGTGTCAATAAACTTTGTCTCAAACTATCAAACATCTTAAATAATCAGTTACATTTTGGTTAACTGTTACTGTTTTATTTTACTAGTTCAAATGTACAATATAATAAAATGAAATATTATGTATAATTATATAAATAACTACTCCCATTAGAGGTCAAAAGCTTTTATTTTCCCTCCAACTTACCCTCTGCAGGTCGAGGTGATGGGCAGGGTGATGATGATGAGGTTGATCTTTTAGGAGTGGACTGGGCAGAGGCATAACCACTCGCAGGCTGTGGGGCCGAAGCGCCAAACAGATCTCCCAGCAGGTCTGTGCTGGTGTTGTTGGTGTTGGAAGGCTGTGGGGAAGCTGGGGGTTGAATATCACTTCCATCCAGACCCAGGAGGTCCACGTCCTCAGCAGGAGGGGGAGCGGCAGCGGGAACCTCGACTTTACTGGTGTTTTTAGCTTTCTCACCACTGCCTCCGCTCTGCTGGCTGCAGAGTGAGAGCATGTCATCATCTGAGGGTTCACTCTCTTCATTTGGGCCCACAAGACCTCCCTGGGCACAATGAGACTGTGCTGGATCTACACAACACACAAAGACCAAACGTACACAATGATTTATTTGACTACACCAGCTTTTAATTAAAAAAAAATTACAAGCCTGTATACTCTGTTATTATTTGTATTATTGTTAAAATTATTCTGCACGTATGTGCCACTAAACAATTGTTTAACTTGCAGGCACCATTAAACACTATTTATTTATATATTTGCAATGTAAAATGTGCTATACATACCATACAGACAAAAGTTTGTGCACACCCTAAAAATCCAAAGCATGGGTATTAGTATGGAATTTACCACCCACCTTTGCTGCTTTTTAAACTGCTTTTTTCTTTATTCTTCTTGAATGAATTCCCACTAGATTTGGCAACGTGGCTGTGAAGTCATCTTTTGATATTAGACAATAAGACCTGCCTCACCTTTGAATTCCAGTCTATTTTCAATATGTCAAAGTTGAAAGCAAACCAAGTTCTTAAGGTAATTCAGTTCTCTATGGATTGTGTGGATAGCAGGGCAGCGATTTGATGAACTGTCACTGGTGTGGTATTTAGTACAACCAATTGTACAGCCACTTTTTTGTCTTTGGAGAATCCAGAAATGTATGGTCTATGACATTTACGCATATGAAATTTAGTATGAAGTGTTACAAGTGACTTGAAATAGCAGAGCTCAACAACTTAGTGACTTTACGTTATTTTTCTGTTTGAATAGCCAATTAGGTTCGAATTCCTAGGTTCTACTGTATGTAAAGTAGGTCAGTTGCTGTCAGTGAGTGTGCATGTCCTGTAATGGATAGGTGCCCTGCCCAGGGTTCACAAATCCGCTGACAATCCATGCAGCTCGATTCACTCAGTGTTTAGAGCCAGCTGCTGGTTATGAACTCTGCGAATAATTTGGTGACCTGTAGATCACCCTGAACTCAGTAAACTCTGGGTTACTCTCCAAACTGTACCCCATTCTGGCCAGTAAAAAAAAACATGTAAAAAATTGATGCTCTGCTATTTATCCACTGGCTATGTCTACATGTCTCTGTTCTACTTAATCTACTTTAAGTCTTACCTTCCAAATCCAAACCCTCCAGTTCATCTTTGTTGAGCATGAATAAAAACAGTACTGAGCACTTGGTGATAGCATAACGGCATGCAAACAGACTGTCAACTATCTTATAATTAATTAATTATCTATAATTACTTCAAAATGATATATTAATGTGATTGAAATTTTAACTTAAAAAGTCATTTAACTGGTGCATACGAGAAAAAAAACTATTTTTAACATAGAAAACTCTGTGTACCATGTATGTACTAAGTTGTGGGGACTAAAGGTTAAAAATAGGGTAGGTGTAGGGATAGCATTAATTTAGCAACATTGATCATTATGTCGCTGGACGGTTCCCACAATAAAAGAGAAACAAACTTGCCTGTGATGGCAAGTGTGTCCTTGTGTTCCTGGTGGGAGGAAAACAGCACGTTTGGGGACAGGTCTTTTGTGGGAAACTGTTCCCAGGGTGGCGTTAGGTCTTTCTGCTTTTCTGTGTCTTCCACCTCAATGTCCAGAAGCACTTGGAACAGCTGAGGATATTTATCTGGAGAATCACATGCATCTAGCTCTGACCTGCACACGCACACAAACGCACACACAAAATGTTATGATCCTTATTAGTACGGTAATGATCCTACTTAACCCACATACACTCATTGACCCAAAAATAAAAGCACCCAAAAAGAAATGCCGGATTGCTGCAAAACTTGCCATGCATCATTGGACTGAGAGAAGCAAGATGGACGTTTAACTGCCCGATATCTAGGCGGTTCTGATCAGGCCACTTATGTTCGCTGGGTCTGTACTCCACAGCATGAGAATCGTGCAGCTTAAAGTTAAATGATTATTCCCATAAAAGAAAATCAATATTTGGTGGCCAGTGTTAATATTAAATACTGGTATGTGCCACTTAGCAGCCATCCAATCAATGTCCAGTCAATTGTGCTACTATGTGACTATGTTAATGTACTTTTTAATGTCTATTTCAGTCAATATCCTGTTTCACAGCACTTTAATGGTAAACTGCACACACCTGTAAATTAGTGTATAGAAAACACTGCAGTATCTTGGCTATTTAGTCAATGTTGGTACACTAGAGTATCCCAAATATCATTGCTAGGCAAGGTATATAATCAGGTGTTGAGAAAACGTCCAGGGCATACCGTGCAATTTCACTGAATACAGCGTGAATGTTAGGTGACCTGTATGTTTATTTTTAGAAAACAAAATAACCCTCAAGTGTAACACACAGTACATCAAACACAGAAATGAAAGTTACTTACTTCATAAATTTTAAGACTGTGGTGCCAGGTGCAATAAAGCCTGTGTGGAACTGAATCTGGAATATCTGTGTATTTGTAACCTGCAACAAGAATGGCATTTAAACAATTTTCAAATTGTTTGTAGTCTTGCAATTCACTGGGTGCAGGTAGAACTGTACCATTAAGAGGGTGTCGGTCCAACAGGGGTTCCTAAGAAAGCATTGGGGGGATGATCCCCTGTGTAGTCTGCCTTTGTGATGCCCAACCAATTACAGCTGTGCCACCCAAGCGGTAGGCTTGCTTCATGCTCTGGGGAATGTTTTAAACCAGACTTGCTCCTTCTGACCAAACCCTTTCCCTTCAGTTTTTTTCCTTTTTCTCAGGCATACTTTTGTCTGACAATGTTTGTTTCAAGATTGTCTCAAGATTCCTTTCACTCCCTTGACTGCAATTAATTGTAACAGTCATATCAAACAAATAAAAACAATGCTGCATTATGCGCTTTTTAAAAGCTTTCAAAATCTTGCCTAGAGCAGTACCGCAGACCAACAATGCAGGACTGCTGGTTTTCACCTTGATTGATGAAGTTGTATCTCTTTTTCATTAGTGAACAGGCTGAATTTAGTTGCTGTATGAATGTGGTCTTTTATAAAATCCAGGTTATCTAATTTGCAGGGTAATAAAATTTGCACAACACCCTTGTAAATGTCATAACCTCAACAACACAAATGTAGCTGATGTGGCCAAGTACATGTTTTTGGGAACCACTTCAGAATACTTGTAAACCATGGTCGTTTGGCAAGAAAGTGAGTTAGTGGTTTAGAAACATTTGGATGTAATTTGTGACAAATGTGCTGTCATTAAATATTGGCTAAATAAACAGCAGACTAATTCAGCAAATAAACAGAAAGATTGTGTCATAATATGAAATGTAATCTTGCTCCCTGCAGATTGTGTTAATGTCTTAGAAACTACAGTGTAAGTCAAAAGCCTCAAAGTCGTGCTGCATTGGGGATTTTTTGCAAAGGCTGCCAAAACCATTGTTGATGTTTCTGTCTTCGGAAGACCAGTACTCGGATTTCTCAGAATTTGGTTATGAGGGATGCAACAGTGCTATGTGAAATCTGTGGTCTTTCTAGTTGTCAGTTGTTGAAGTCTGCAGTTTTGATACGGCAGCTGCATTCCTCGGACAACAGAATTTTCAATTGCATCTTTAGTTACCTGTGACAAACAAAAGTTTAAAACTTTTTGTGTCGCTAACTTTTGAACTGGGACAATTCTGGTCTTCGTTGATACAAACATGACCACCTTCCCATTCAGAAAACTTGCCCTCGATCCAATATGGAGGCTTTCAAGATTTCAAGGCCGAGTTCTGGACATATCCTTGTCATTTCCCTTTTTGTGTCTGAAATAAAGAGGGTGTCCTGTGACGTTTGACTCACCTTCTCTTCATCAAACAATTCAACAAAACGTGTTGGAATAACTAAAGTTTAGGAGAAGGACTGCATATGAAAGTATGCTCAATATGGCCGATGTGGACAGGATAGGTTCTCAAAATTCAGATAATGTCTGCTGTAAATGCATCTGTGGTTTCTGATAAACTTATGATCCCTATTAGTATGGTAATGATCTTACTTAACCCACATACACTCATTGACTCATTGGTCATGTCTTAAGGGCAGCTGTCAGAGAAAGCCTAAAAGGTCAGGTAGAGACATGGTCTCCCCTTGCTTTAATGTTCTGGCCATAGTCACCCATAGTTCCCCCTACCTTTTTCTTCATTTTTAGGACAAAAAAAACTATTTATGACATGGTCTACATACATAACTTGCCCTAGGATGTCCAAACAATTGTATAAGATGAAAAAGTGTGTTTCATGTTTTTCCCAACTAAAAGCAACATTTGTCCTCTGATCTTTAAAGATGCTATATTAGATAAATTAATAAGACCACAGTGGCATTTATTTTCCAGAACTCAGAATTAGTAGGGACTAGTCCACTATCATGGACTAGGGATCGTTTAATTTTTGTTTTAACACAGTATGATCTCTAACTCACACAAAAACTTCCTTGAAGACCTTTTGCCTACCTTGGCTTGCAGTGCGTGGGAGCGCATGTGGTAGACTGAGATAACAACATCTCCTTGAACACTCACTCCCACATTGAAGACCACCTTTCCCTCATGCACCCTGTACTCCCTGAAAAGAATAGTATGTTGAGATGATCTACAGATAATACTAAGTATATTTCAATAACACAATAACAAAACTTTCTGATACTAAGAATCAGATGAAAATGTATGAAAATGAAAATATAGAAATTCCATGACAATATAAGACCGTTCCATGACAAATGCAGGATAGCTTTAGCTTTTTTAGGATGTGTCTAAACAGAAATAAAGGTTTAATAAATGTTCAACTTGAATGGACACACACCCATCTGACTGAACATCCTTTCCTCCCTGGAAATTTGTAATATTTCATTTGAACTGCATTTGGAGTTCCCAGTAAGAGTTCACATCACTGAGCAGGGGCTCTTGCAGCTGATTTTATTAGGTTAATAAGCACAGTATTTTCCACTCTGTGTTCTTGTCTGTACTTGTAAACTTTCTTTAGACAAGAACTGTTGGATACAAGCGTCTGCATCTAGCAGACTAAGTATAGTGTAAATGCCCTGATATGTTCGTGCTCTGCCCTTGTTATAAAGAATGCGAAAGGAGTAGTTTTAATTTTTTACAAAAAATATAATAGAAAAAATTCATTGATTACCTTTTTTCACAATGAAAACAAGGCGAGAACTAATAAAAAAATCGGGGGCAATTACAGTGCATAAAAGTCCAGGGCACAAGCTTGAGCTGAAGGCCTGTGATCTTCGATCCTTCAGACGGCACAGCATCAAGAACCACAATTCGGCAATAGCTGATATATCCAAATGGGCAAGGGATTACTTTGGCAAACCTTTGTCAATCACGACAATACAGAGTTACATTCATAGATATCATTATGGACTGAAATGCAGGAATGGATATTTAAGATAAGATAAGATAAGATAAGACAGAGTTAAGATAAGATAACCCTTTATTAGTTCCACAGTGGGGAAATTCACTTATGTATTAACAAATGAAATGAAAAGTTGACGAGACAAAACATGAAATCGTAAATTTATGCTGTGTGCAATGAAATAAAAGTCAAAGTAAACATAAGAAACACTGTGTATGTTTTTAGATGCATTTGGCAAGAAAAAATGTACTTGCAATTGGGTACTTGTTGATACCAAACACTGATACAGTTCTTACATTTACTTTCAAGAGATGTTTTCTTTTCATAAGATGTTCCTCGCTTTCTGTCTTTAACAAAATGAAATATACATCATGTGCCTATATAATTTAACATTCATATATGCTGAAATATTTCCAAACTGTTGACACTGATTCTTTACCTACATTTACATTTATGTCATTTAGCAGACGTCCTTATCCAGAGCGACTTACAATTCATACAGCCTTACAATCCAAGCAATTGTGGATTAAGTTCCTTGCTCAGGGATCCAACTGTATCAGAGGTGGGATTTGAAGCCTGGACCTTAACCACCAGGCCACCACAGTCCCACTTGCTCATCGTTACATTGCTGTAAATTGATACCAGGTGCCATGTATCAGAGAAAGTCTATGAGTACATGAGCACAGTATCTAAGGCGATACCCGTTACTGGTATTGATGCATCCCTAGCATTTTCCATACTGTCCCAACCGATTTGGGGTTGTTTATGATGAGATGAATGCTTTTGGCCTGTTTGTGTAAAACCTGGCCTACCTCATTCTCTCGTACTCTTGCGCTGTAGAGAAGATCTTGGTCTCTCCGATCAGGACGTCACAAAAGGGTCGACAGCCACTTCGCTGTTTGTTGAAACATGGGATAGGGTTAACCGTCACTGCTTTGATTATGAGTGGTTTGGAGTGGAGCAGCGTGGGCTTCTCCGACACCATGCTGCACACGTAGCCTACATACCTTAATGGATAACACACACAAATACAGGAATATTGGTAATAATATTCAATTATTAATTATTTAATATAATATTTTAAACTAACAGGGGTGCTTGGGTGGACAGTCCCACACCACAGGGACACAGGTTAGAGTTTCAGCAATCATCTCAGACAGAGTGGATGCCACATGCAGACACTACGGGAGGGCAGGAGAGTCAGGAATAATCAACCACTGTAAGTTGGAGAATAGATACAGCAGCCATGACATAAATCAGGAAAATTGGGGTTAAAGTGTAAATAAAATTAAAATATATTATAAAATAACAATAAATAAGCAAACAGGAATTTAGAAATTTAGTTTTTTTGTTTTGTTCTTTTCTTTTATTTCTTTCACATCTGAACTAAGCTTACATTCTCCGTTTCTGTCATTGTACTTATTTTGACAAAATTAATGATTATGTAATCATTAAATTTTTTACCAAAACAGAGTAAGTAAATTGCCTTGGTGACTGAGATATTTAGATTTGTGATCTGGTTAAGCCTGTTTAGAGCTATTCGTACCTCCGGTGTGAGGGCCACAAGCCAGAGCCAGGTCTCTTGGCATTGAGCAGTTGCATAGCAGGCACCGGGTTGGGAAAGAGGTGGCAGAAGCAAAACATGGCACAGACAAGCACACCAGATGGACCTCTGCCATCCTGAGACACACAGAGTAAAGTCATGGATCCATGAAGCACAGAGCAAATTCAGTAAATAAACTACAATTCTTCTTCTTCACATTAAACAATAAACACAACTTATAACCGCTACAATCTTACACTGTTCAACCCAATCAATTGTTGGCTTTTTGTTGAGCTTTACAAATAGCTAATTTCACAGCTCCATCTGAGCATGCCTATGGCTACAGTGGCAAGGAAAAGCTACCTAAACGAGAGGAGAAAGAAAACTTTGGAGCACCAAATTCAATTCAATTGCCTAAAAAATATATTAATTAAATATAACACAATTAAATTAATATAATAATGCATAATAACATTTGAAATACACAATTAATATAAAAAAAAAGAAAAAAATATACAACAATACTGTATAGACTATAAAAATCTTTATTCTAATAACAATAAAATAGAGACTATAATAACTAATGTATAGGCTATAATCCAACAGTATTTGTAATTAATCAAAAATAATTATTATAAAATAGACATTCTAGGCGAGTCTCTTTCTGTAAAGATTGTGTGTTTCCACAGGATTCATTTCTGGCACTATAACACAGTCTAAGTTCTGCTACTGAATGTACCTCAATCCTGAAAATAATTTGGATAACGAATATATCAGGACCCATGTTATTTCTTATTTCTTACAGTAAGACTCCTAACTGTACCTGTACATTCCTGACATGTTCCTGTAAATTTAATACTTCTATGTTTAATGATCTCAGCATAATATAGCTCAGGATGGCCCAGGGGATTTTCTAATAGGTTCTCCGTTCCGGGTGTTACCATGACAGGGTCCCATCTAGTACACTAAGATGCATGAGCATGTCTTACAGTTTCTTGTAGTAGTAAACACTACAATATCAAATAACCATTACCTCATAAATAACCACTGAAAAATAACCACTTCTCAGAAGTTACCAAATAAAATGCAGTCTACAATAGAGACTGCTAACTAAATTTGCTGTTCCCATTATTATTGTGAAAACAGTGAAATAGATGCTGTGAATCTGTCCGTTATGTCCTCATGTCAAACTGAAACATGCTACCCCATGCTCATAGACACAGACTTCATCACAAAGAAAATGGGCACTACCAAACAACAATTGGATTTGAGTAGTAAAGGGAATTTTGCATAGTTTAGCAGCTGTATAAATATAGCCTAATTAGTCTGATCTTTGTGAGCGTCTGTTGAGCCCAAGCAAAATACATATCAGATACTTAAATGGTAAACCATACAGCATAAACTCTCTCTCAGACTCTCTGTAGAATGCTGTTTCCAAAAAAACATAGTAAGAGAAGCATAATGCAAGCATAAGATAAAAACAAAGAACAAAAATGTAGTATGAGATGCTGGTTCTTACCGAGCAAGCGATCACACAAACGTTTTTGGGGTTCTGCTTGAGCCAGTTGTACATGTTTTTACATACAGCAAATAGGTTGTGAAGGCTCGGGGCTTGTCTGGACGGCCAGTTGCATTCAGAGACCTGGGAAACAGATGTTAAGAAGATTTGGATTGTTCTATGATGGAAGATGGAATGTTCTATTTACGGGAATAAAATAAGAAGAAAGCGGTGAATAACATGCCAGAGTTTAAAGAGCAATTTAATAGCCAGAGTGACAAAGAAGTAGAAAGGATTCTTAAATCATTTAGTCTCAATAAATTTATTCTGCTTTACCAAAAAAACAGCTATAACCATAGTATGCATAAAATACAGAGAATGAATGAAAGGCCATGCATAAATTGAATAGGTATGATGCAAAAATATCACTGTACACAGGATAAACCCAAGATATTTAATATTTTTTCTGGTTAAATTCATTATATACTGTAATCCAGTCCTGTATTTCAGGTCTGTAACACAGTCCAAAAAAGCACATCATGGCTAGTAAAGAGGTAAAAACCAAAACAATTATATGATTTCAAACAAGTGATGGAGTTCATGATTTGGTACAGAGTCTTTAAGGAGCAAAGATGTGCAAACGAGAATGAGTTTCTTTCAAAACTTATTTTAAGTGTTGTGAAAAGGAATGGCAACATTACAAAATGGTAAATGCTTTACTGGCCCAATTAGCACCACTGCCCCACAGCAAGAAAGTCCCGGGTGAAGTCCTTTCTACATGTCCTCATCGTGTCTGCATTGGTTTACTGGGGGTACTCTGGTTTCCTTAGTGTGTGACTGTGTGAATGACTGTGTGTGTGTGTGTGTGTGTGCCCTACGATGGATTTTCGCCCCATTTAGGGTTGTTCATGCCCTTGTTCCCAGAGTTGCTGGGTAGGCACCAGCTGGCCTGCGACCCCGTGTGGATTAAGCGGAAGATAATGGATGGATGGATGGATGTTAAAAAGCAAAGTTGTTTGAACATTCCTGGAAAGAATTAATGTTTCTCTAAAATATAAATGTACTTTTATGTGAATTTTGTAAATGTAATTCCATATTCTAATGCTTGATAAAGTCTTTGTCCTAAGTCCTAATCCTTTGCCCATGTGGTTGTATCAGCTGTTGATAAATCATGGTGCAGTGCCGTTCGAGGGATCAAATATTAGGTCTCTTCAGTTTAGGTCTACACCCTAGGCATTTAGGCACTGAAATTATTCCAGATTCCTTCAATTATTTTGTTCATGTAATGTAGAGGGAGACATATGCAAATACATTGTGGAACATTGTCCTTGTTTTTGAATTTCAATTATTTTCTTGACAAAGTAGAGATCATCTGAGCATCTTTGCTCCTCTAAGACCCTGCCTTTCATGGGTACTGATTGTGTACTAGATCATGATTACAATCTCCTGTTGACATCACCTGTTTGAAATCATTATTTAGTTGTTGTGGGGGTTTTTTTACATTAGGCCAGACTTTTTTGATAGCTTATTTCACGGATCCGCCGACGATCATATTTGAAGAATACAAAAAAAATTAAACATTTTTTTTAGTATTTTTTGGATCCGCCGCAGCACCAATGGTTTTGAAATTCGAAAAAAAAAATTTTTTAATAATAATCTTTTTCTGCCCTCTGATGAAGAGCCAACCGTTTTTTTTTCTGTGTTTCCAAATTCACTTTATTTTAATTGTGGGTTAAATAAGTTTTATTTTAAATAAAAATAAATCCTTGCTTGTGTTGATTCCACATAGTCCTCGAGTAATTGAAAAGATTTATTTGAATTTTCTTCCTCTCTCCTCAGTAGATTCTTAAGTAGGGACATCGAGAAACAAGAAATAGAAAACGTCTGACCTTGTTAGCCCTACATTGGAATGCACAACTTTTTTGGAATGTGTTGCAGGTCTGAAATGTAAAAATGGATGTTTAAAAAAAAAGAAATATTTGTTTCATGCTGTTTGCAATTAAAGAAAAGTCTAAGTAAATGTAAGGAACATTGCACTTTTACCATTTTCCATACTGTCCCAACTTTTTCTGATATTTATGTTGTAATTGTGTGAATTAAAAAAATGTGAATAAATAAATGGCTTTAGTAATGGGATGCGATAATGACAAGAAGCAGGTGCAAATTTGTTCAGCCGAAACATTAGCAGCATTAGCTTTAGCGTCACTGTTTAGTGACCGTCACTCAAGTTATTATTACCCATATAATTAGTTATTATAAATATTAATACAAAACTGCTAAATGACATAAATTAAATACAATAACTATTTATTTATTCTTCTATTATGTTTTGTTGTTTATGATTGTTATCAAAAGTAGCAGAATATGTAAGATGTTTAATAGTAGTTGCAATATTCCACTCACACATATACTAAGGGCACTCTAAAAAGACCAATTAGTCTTACATGCATCCTTTAAAAGGAAACCAGAGTACCTGGAGTAAACCCACACAGGCACAGGAAGGACATGCAAACTCCACACAGGCCGAGTCCAGTGTCGGTATTGAACCGGGAATGCTGGAGCAGTGAGGCGACAGTGCACCATCATGCCTACTATGTTATTATTCTTTTTTAATATCAGAATATGTGAAAGCTTGCTGTTTAATAGTAATTGTAATTACAATATTATAGCTTATACAACAATACTGTCTTCGGGATTTAATTAGATATGGGAAATTAATAATAGGAATGACAATGATTCTGGTGATACACCATGGCTTGTTGTTATTGCATTCATGTTATAGATGTTGCTGTTGTTGTTTGAAATATGTAAGAAGGTAATTAGAATAATAAGACTCATAAAGCCAGTGACCTAGAAATAAAGCTTGTCGTAGTAGTAACGGTGAGAAAGTGATAATGACAGCGAGTATATATGATAATGTTACTTACTTTTTTATTTGTTGTTAATGTTACTTTTATTTGATATTGTTTATGTAATTGTTATTGTTTTGTTACCATTCCATTATCTTCCACTTAATCCACACTGGGTTGCGCCCATCCAGCAACTCTGGGCAGGAAGAACCCTAGATGGGGCACCAATCCATCATAGGACACACAGTCATGCACACAGTCACACACTAAGGGCCACTTTAGAGACGCCAATTAATTAAACATGCATGTCTTTGGACTGTGGGAGGAAACCGGAGTACCCAGAGTAAACCCACGTAGACACGGAGGACATGTAGACTCCACACAGAAAGGACCCAGGTCTCTCCATCCTGGGATTGAACCTGGGACCTTCCTGCTGTGAGGCAATTGTGTTACCCACCGACCCACCGTGCTGCTTCATGTGTAAACACAGTCATGCTAATAAAGCCAGTTTTTGATTTAATTTCATTTGATTCAGTAGATATAAATGTGTGCTGAAACACAGAGCATTAGTAGTTGCAGAGGCAGTGTTCTGATCTCATACTGAAGCCGATCTGAGTTTCTATTCGGACTGCGCGCTCTCATGCACAAACACAG
>JAUZSU010174053.1:0-12962 GCA_034780255.1 Parotocinclus maculicauda | reverse complement strand
ATTTGGAATAAGGCTGTAACGTAACAAAATGTGGAAAAAGTGATGCGCTGTGAATACTTTCCGGATGCACTGTACTTAATGACAGGTAGCGGGGTATTGGTATCCATGGCTAATTGGTGCATTGCAACAAATCTGTCTGTCCAAAAGGACAGAAAAGAAAGCATGGTACAAGTTACAGAATTATTTTGTGATTATTTTAGAAGGAAGGTGTCACAACATCACACCCTGCTGATAATAGGGCTGCCTGCTATATATGTGTGTGTGAGGCTGTGGGTGTTTTCTGTATTGTAATTTAATTAAGTTTTCTCTGCTTAACACCCAGAGGAAGTATACTGTGATGAAGCCCACCTTTAGAAAAACTGAAGTGTTCAGATATCTTGTGGCCAGCGTCACTGCAGGTTGGAGGGCAATCTTATTTAAACTTTGTCAAACTGAATTTCATGACATCAATTGCCACATTTAATCTTTAACTCAGCTGCGGAATTTCAGCTAAATGTTGTCTGACAGTGTTTTTGTCATGAATATAAAGGGCTGCTAAATTTATGTTGGGCCCTAGTGGAAAAATTGAAGGGGACATGAAAAGCACGTCGCCATAGCAATGTCACAATCTCCGTGTCACTGATGCTAGACTTTTGGGCTGTCTACATCTTCCCACAGCCTGAGAATTTCTTCTGTGTGGCTTATGTATGTGAGTGGCTCCCTGGGAGTGATTTCTTTTATTAAGGCAAAACCCAGAATAAGAGTGAGGTTAAAATGATTCAGCTTACTTTTTGATTATTTTAAAAATTAAATAAATTACAATGTTACACAGAATTGTATGTACAGTATTATCCATGTTTAGTGTATATTTTAGTGTAGTATGGAATAGCTGTTCCTTTTTTTCTTGAGAAAACACAGACGTTTGTATAAAACTCAAAGTGTTTTGCAGTGTGCTGCTTCAAAGCTTTTCTATATTAATCTTAAAGTGCCTACCACAACTGAAAAAATTGGCCTTATATTCTGTATGGGATTAAGATCTGGTGACTGACGAGGCCAGAACATCACAGACAGATAATGCCTCTCAAGCCATGACTTTGTTGTCTTTGCTGTGTGTACTGGTGCATTATCTTGCTGAAAAATGGTCTTCCATTCCATTTCCACCTCACAACTTGTTCAGTTTTTAAAGCAATGCTTTCTGTAATATCTTGTGATACTCCTTTCAACAAGTACACTTATGGCATTCCTCACCACACCAGATGAATAAAACATACCCAATACCATGATTAAACCCCCTCCCTGTTTCACAGTGGCGGATAGGCATTCTGGGTTGAATTTTTCACTTGACCTATGGAGACAGGTCATCCTGATATCCTGGGACTGGCAGTGGTAGGTATAAATTAGGCAACATGAACATTTTGTCCTTGAAGCAGAAAAAAATTGATGTGTATGGATGTGAGCAACTTTGAAAAGGGCCAAGGGCAAGAAATAATGTATGATTGTTCTTTTTTTCTCTTCAAATTCCATGGAATACATTTTTAGAAAAATACAGTTATTTACAGCACTTACAGCAGGGCTTTCACACTATGTTGCACACTTGGGAACCGAGATTCAGCGATACTTAATGCTAACTGTACACTAGAAGACTTAAAAACAGACAAAGACGGAAAATATTTATAAAATAATATAAAATATAGTCTCGTAAATCTTCTGAAAATACACAACTAAAATATTCAGTAAATAAAAAACAGCTACATAGGCAGTCAAATAAACACAGTGGTATATTGTAAGTGTATCTTTAGAGCAAATTAAAACACATTTCATTACTTTCTGCAGCTATACATTTGTTATTTCAATGATTAAAGGTTTCTATTTTACTTATTTTCCCTACCCTTAGGAGTGCGGTAATGTGAACTCTGACAAAACAGCTATCCCAATTACATTTAGAAATAAATGTAGCAGGGTAAAATCACTTTTATCTGTACCATCCAGATCAACAGGGATTACAGATGTTTTTAACCTTTCAGAACCTATATAAGTGACTAGACATATAAAAAACGCAACTGTATTTTTGTGTTTTGTGTAATGTTAAGTCATAAGGTAATTCATAAAGTCATAAGTTGCAATTTCAGAAATAAATTTGCAATTTTTATTAGCATTTTTTAAAAGATTTTGTTTGTAGTCAATTGTACCTTAGGATGCTTACAGTTGACAAGCCACATGTAGGTTGTATCTGCAAATTACTGGCATTGAAATTAATTAGGTGTCAATTTAAACGCATGATGCTAAGGTAAAGGTTTGTGGGCATCTCTGGGAAAACATTGGCTTTTATCTTGCAATGTGATATTTAAAGTTTCACTACAACTTGCTAAATATGGAAAGCAAATCCCTGACATGGTTAGGTGTTTGTTAAATTCATCTGGAGCTCCATTGTAATTCTCAAAAAGGAGACTTGCCATGAAATTAGAGACATGTGGTCACACTCATGCAGTGGTTGGGAATCTTAGTCTCAAAGGGCCTGTGTTGCAATGTGGTAGGTTTTCATTATAACCCAGCAGAAACTACACCTGATGCCACTTGTTTAATAAATTGCCTCAATCATGAAACAAATGATTAGTTTTGTTGTGTGTAGCTCCAGCTTGTTTGAAGTAAAACCTACAGCCACACTTTCCATTTGTGAATTAGGTTCCTCACCCCTGCTCTAAACAAAGCTAGCAAACTAATTGAAATTGACATACATTGTGTCCTAGAGACAATGGAATAAATGATTTTGAAAACAATTTGGAACATGTTGTGCTACATAACCATCCCCTGAAGGGAATTGCATTCAGTATTCACATATTCAAGAATCAGTGAACAAAATGGTAGCAATAAGCACTACTGAGACCAATGCTGAGACAGTCTTGCTTTTGTACTATGATCTGTCTTTTGAATATTTGTTCCAGGGGGGCCTATTATGACATACACTGGACAAAAATAAGTATTTGAGACATTGCAGATTTTGCAAGTTTTCCCACATACAAAGAATGGAAAGGTCTGTAATTTTTTATCATAGGTACACTTCAACTGTGAGAAACAGAATATTAAAAAAATCAGAACATCTTATTGTATCACTTTTAAATAATTAATTTGCGTTTTATTGCATAAATTAAGTATGTCATACAATAGAAAAATAGAATATAATATTTGGTACAGAAACCTTTTTTTACAATTACAGAGGTCAGAGGTTTCCTGTAGTTCTTGGCCAAGTTTGCATAAACTGCAGGATGGATTTTGGACCTCTCCTCCATACAGATCTTCTCCAGATCTTTCAGGTTTTGGGATCGTCACTGGGCAAAATTGAGTTTCAGCTACCTCTAAAGTGTTTCTATTGGGTTCAGGTCTGGAGACTGGCTAGGCCACTCCAGGACCTTGAAATCCTTCTTACAGAAAAAAAGTGTAAGTTAGTTGCCCTAGCTGTTTGTTTTGGGTCATTGTCATGCTGAAAATCCAGACACGACCTGAGAGAAGGAGGTTGTTAGCCAAAATCTCACGATACATGATCCCATCCCTCTTTCCTTCAATACAGTGCAGTTGTCCCATCCACATTGCAGAAAAGCACCCCCAAAGTATGCTTCACAGTGTTCTCATTCTTCTTCTTACGTCCAAACACAGTAAGTGGAGTTCATACCCAAAAGCTCTATTTTGTCTCATCTGATCACATGACTTTCTCCCATGCCTCTTCTGGATCATCCAGATGGTCATTAGCGCACTTCAAACAGGCCTGGACATTTGCTGGTGTGAGCACGGGGACCTTGTGTGCCCTGCAGGATTTTAATCCATAAGGAAAAATGGCTGACCAGGTCCTCCTGTGTAGTTCTGGGCTAAATCCTGACCTTTCTCAGAATCATCCTTACCCCATGAGGTGAGATCTTGCATGGAGCTCCAGACCATCTGTGTTTTTTCCATTTTCTAATAATTACACCAACATTTGTTGCGTTCTCACCAAGCTGATTGCTTATTGTCCTGTAACCCATCCCAGCCTTGTCTAAGTCTACAATTTTCGTCGTAACAAAAACCCTTGTTCCTGGGAATGGTGAAGGTGGTGGAGTGTGATTGATTGATTGTGTGGGCAGCTGTCATTTATACAGGTAATAAGTTCAAACAGGTGCAATTAATACAGGTAATTAGTGCAGAATAGGAGAGCTTTTTAAACAAAAAACATGTCTGTAAAAGAATTCTTGCTGGTTGGTAGGTGATCAAATACTTATTTTGTGCAATGTAACTGTTTAAAGATCATATAAATAAATAATAATTTAAAATAAATAAATAATCTAAACAAATAAATATTTGTTAGATAATGCTATTTTAAATTAATGCCCAATACTGTACTATTCACACTTCACAAAAGCTTGTCAATCTGCATTATTTTTTTTTAACATTATTTGTAAAACAAATGGTTTTAGTCATCACTCAGTCAACATGATAACAATTTCATATTTTTTTAAGATTGGAGTTATCTTTGTAGTACATTTTATTAATTTTAAAAGGCAGCTCCTGTAACTTAGAGGTAAGTGCCAGTTGCTGGGAAAAACAATTATTGGGCTCAAACACCAGGGTGGGATTTTAAACCAAACAAACTTCTTGTGTTTGTATGTGCTTTTTGTCTTGTTGTTTTGCTGCTGAAGTTTTTTATTCAGAAAAACATCTGTGACAAAATTGATACATAAATGAAACCATAATAAGACTCACCATTAAGTCTCCTGAGGTATGAGCAACAAGTGACTACAAAAACAATGTGTGAATGTGTGAGAGTGTGTGTGCATGTGAATAAATTTGGCATCTAAGAGGGCACAGAGGACAGTAATGAGATCGCTGTGTCATTTTTTCATCTTCTGCATGTCTTCATGTATATGGACTGAGTGTAGAGACATTTTTGAGTGACTGAATTGCACTAAATTATTTCTTCACATTTACTTAAATGATTCATTTAGATTTATCCATTGATTAGTTTAGTTGCATGAGTTGTGCAGATATGCAGCCTGATTGTGTCAACAGACAACACAGCTGGAGCAGTATAGAATAACTAATAAGCATTGCTAAACCAGGTATAACCAAGCTGGTGCTTCAGCACTGAAATACTGACATCTCCAGCTGAGACTAAATGTGCCTAATAAAGACGACTTAAATGAGTGAAAGACTCATGAGTAAAGGAACTCATTTGGAACTGGGCTTGTTTGACCTGCTGTCTGATATTGAATTAGTAAACGGAATAAAACACAACAATGAAACGATCCAGTCCCGAGAGTCTCATTTTCATTACAAAATTCACACATGTAAACAGTTAGGACCTATGCGGCTGTGTGACCATTTTTGTCACACTGCCACAAAATGCTTGCATCACCTGACATTAGCCTATTCAGGAACTTCACCTTCCAATTTTTTTGTATTTTCTTGTCTTTTTGTAATCCTGGAAGGGGAACCACCTGCCCATCTTCTAAAGCTAAAAATTTTCCTCACGAATTTAGGTGTGGTTAGCAGCATGCAGTTTCTCTTCCAGTTGCTATTCCATTAATGGAGAAGACTGCTTCAATATATTCCACCTTTGTTTAAAGCTTGTGAAATATTTATCCTGTGCTTAAACTCAGCCATAAAGATATTTTAAAGTTGCCACTTTCCTCTTGGCAGCTTACCTGATCAATAACCTCCTTGTCAGTCATCCAGTTTGAAGGACAGCCTAATTATAGCAAGGTGTTTGTAATGCCACAGGCTTTGCAATTCTTAAATGCTCTAATAAAGCATCTGAAATCATGATGTACCCTTTTCCTATGTATTGCCTTCCATTGGCTTTATTTTAAAGCCTTTTTTAAACACCTTTTCCACTATGGTGAATTATTTTCTGTTACCTTGAACTATTAGTTGTGGAATCTTCAAGGTACAGCTACTTAATCAAGGAAAAAACAAGTGCACGCTGCATAACATCCATTCAATCAACATCATTCAACATCTTAAAAACTATAATGTAATATAAATACTATAAATATGATAGGAATTAAAATGTTGGACATTATAGCTGTAAATAGTTGGTCCCCTAAACAGTCAGTCATTGTTGGATATCCACAAGCAGAGGCTGGAGTTAAAGTGCAGCTACCCCCACCGAACCACCCCCCCAAATAAAAACAGCCTTTCTTGTCTGCTCTTTGCACACTGCTAGGGTATGGCTTTCTTTCCTTTTATTCACTTTGAGCCTGTGACAAATATAAATGTTGCATCAAACCTCAGTGGAGGACAAAGCAGTCCAAGTAATAAAGACCAAATCAAATAAAAGAAAGACGTTTTATGATGTAAGTGGTTAGGTGTTATAAAACAATTTCTGATAATGTTACATAGAAATGCCATGCTTGTGCTCCCTGTCTTTCTCTCCTTGTCCCTCTCTCTCTCATTCACCCATCCTCCCTCACCATTGGTAGAATCCCTGTTCTTTCAGATATGAAGTACCACTGCAAAGCTTTGTAATGAAATACACTATTTTTCTATTTCTTTGACTTTTACCCAGGCTTAGCGAAGCTGAACCATTCAAAGTGCATGAAAGAACAATACGATTGTCTTGTTGTGAAAGAGAGAAAATGGCTGTTCCTTGCTCTTGGTTTTGAGTTTCTAATAAGACTCAACCTAGCCGATTCGAAGTGGTTATTTTATCTTGGCCAGGATTAAAACGGTGCTTCCTTGAAACATCACACAGCACATAGCAGAGCACAAACACTGCTGAAATAAGCAAAATAATCTCATGTATTTCAATTCAGAGCCACCGAATAAAAATAATACAAAACCATAGACAGATCAGACTGATAGGCTTGGACTAGTTTCCTTTAGTCTCTGTGTGATATGAGTCACATGGTGCAACAGTTACAGTGTGTTATATGTATTCGAATATGTGGGTGTTCAGTTTTACAACTCTTGTATGCTGTCGTGACTTCAATACAGGTTTCCCCAATGTACAGATATACAGATACTGAGCCATGTTGTGAGTGTTGTGCAAAAATAATGCAATTGATTTTTCACCAGTTGTCTACTTTAGTGAGTTAAATTGGGTATTAAAATATTTTTTGCATTGTTAGGGTTTATAGACATGGATGGATTGTGATAACGCAGCTGGGGGCTCGTCACCACCACGGCCAAATGGCCGCTTTCAAACTTGTACTGTTGTTTAAATGCCGCTGTAAACAGCTAACGATGCATAGTAGTAGTATTTGCAATCATATGGGTGCACACATATTGATGGCTATTTGAATAAACCAAAACACCCCACGCAGCGTCAACAAACATAAACAGTGGTCCGCGAAATATTTGGATTGGATTGAAGGTTGCCAGTGATTGGTGGCGCCCATTGTTAATGCTATTATAAGCATAGTCTCTGCTTAAAGAGGGTTTTTTTTTTAAATTGTGATTTTTTTTGGGGTTAATGTTGTTGCATGGAATTAAGTGTAACTATTTTTGAATATTCAATTCTGGGGGCACTCCTGTGTAAATATCATTGCTGGTGCTTGGAAATAAATACAAAAAAAAAAAAAAACCCAGTCGACGCAAGTTTTGTCTCCTGAACGTTTTGTGGTGCCATTCTCGAGACTCCTCGACACTCTACCTTTCACATCGATGTAAAACAATATAAGCTCCTAACTGGCATAAAGAAATGTGTGAAATAACTGAATTACTAATAATCCCATTAAACTATGGCTTAGTTATAGTGATAAATATAGCAAAGTGACTGTCATTTGATGTATTTGTCCAGATTCTACACAGTGTTGTCTATAAGTTCAAGTTTTTGTTATGAAATCTATAGAGGTGACATATACAGGTGTGCACTGTTTAACGGCCAGAAATTGACCAGACATTATCTTAGATTCATAGTCTTTTAGGCATTATGTAAACAGAGGGTGAGTCAGCACACCCTTTTATTACATAATCTAAAGGGAAAATGGCATATCTGAATAACTCTGCAAGAAATGGGAGAGGGGGCCTATCTTTTAGACTGTCCGAAACACATGGCCCCCATGTTCAAAGCTGCCATATTGGCAATATGACTGTTAATATGACTGAAATACAAGATGACTGTCAATCGACCTCAAACTGGGGCTTCATGCAAAATCTCATTTTGTGGGGTATCCTTGATTATGAGGAAGGGGAGAAATCAGTCTAAAACTACATAGTACATACTATTAATGATTTTAAGGCAGCTGGGACCACAGTCAGCAAGAAAACCATTGGTAACACATTACGCCCTAATGGATTAAAAAATCCTGCTGTGCCCGCAAGGTCCCCCTGCTCAAGGCATATGTGCAGACCCATCTGAAGTTTGCCAGTAAACACTTGGACAATTCTGAGAATAATTGGGAGAAGGTGCTGTGGTCAGATGAAACAAAAATTGAGATCTTTGTCATTAACTCAACTCTCCATGTTTGGAGGAAGAGAAAAGCGTCCCCACTGTGAAGTCTCCAGATCTTATTCCCATAAAAAACTTATGGGAAGAGCTAAAGTTGCCAAGCGACAGCCTCAAAATCGTAATGATTTAGAGATTATCTGAAAAGGGGAGTGGACCAAAATTCCTCCTGACATGTGCGCAAACCTCATCATCAACTACAAAAAACATCTGACTGCTGAGCTTGCCAACAAGGGTTTTGCCACTAAGTATTAAATATTAATTGCTAGAGGGATCAAATACTTATTTCTCTCTGCAAAATGCAAAAAAATTTATATATTGTATACAATGTAATTCTCTGGATTTTCTTCTCTGGATTCTCTGGATCTCTCACTGTTAAAATAAACCTACCCTTATAATTATTGACTTTTCATATCTTTGTAAGTAGGCAAACTTACAAAATCAGCAAGGGATCAAATAATTATTTTCTCCACTGTATCTGAAGATGGAATTAATGATTCTGATGTCCGGGGAGCATACCTGCTGTACCATAGCCACAGACTTCAAAAACCGACACCCGGATAGACCACCAGATTATCACAGCACTATTGCATCCCTCATAGCCAAATTCAGAGAAACCAGGACTGTGGATGTCAGGCCACATACTGGTCATCCAAAGACCACATCTGACAAACAGAAACCTCAACAATGGTTGGCAGCCTTTGCAAAAAGTCCAAGACGCAACATGTGGCTTTTGACTTAGAGTGGGTCCCGTGACTTTTGACTCACCCTGTACACTAATTGACAAAATGCACCCAGGTAGAAATGTTGGATTGCTGCAAAACTCTGCATTCGGTTATGTCTCAGCCAAATATGTAAATGATTACAGGTGTGGTCTTATTTGACACTTGGTCTTGACACAAGAGGGTCCCCCTTTGCATTATAAAAGTATATTAGAAGCCACTTTCGGTAGTGCATTTCTTGGAGAGAGATTGTAAATTGGTAGACATGCCTCTATAATGCACTCAGAGACATTTTGCCCAGTTGACAGACTTTGAGGGCGGTGTACATTAGTTGTACTGAAGCACAATGGTAAATGTAAATCTTTCTAAGAACTGCTTGCTATTCAACCCATTCTGACCTAGCTGTTAGGAGGTGTTGGAAGCAGAGGTTGTTTATGGACATGCCCACACAGTGAACAGGCTCTGGATGCCTGAGACAGACCATCAGTAGAGAGGATTGTTTCAGCCACCGACACGCACAAGCAGATCCCACAATTTCGCTGTCCACCAATTAGACACAGATGGCACCTTCAATACACACCCCTGTCTCTGCTTGGTCCATTTCCAGTTTGCTTGAATCGTTTCCAGAATTTGTTGTCATGGTTCCATTACGTTTCCTGCCATTGACAGCTAGCCATCATGACCTTCATTTGCAGAAGTGTTGTTAAAAAGAAACCCTGGTTGCTTTGAACTGGGATCATATTTGACTGTATTTGACCATATTGATCTGTTTGGGATCCGATGATTAGAGCTGATTAGAGTATGGAAGACTCGTTTTTCAGTCCTGCCTTTGCTATGAAGAGACACAATGCATCAGCTGTTGCTGTGATTATTTGGAAAGCCATTCCATACGACAGCTGGTCACCCTAGTAGTGATATGGGGGACACTAATAGATCAACTATACATGCAAAAGATTTTGCTGCGATGTTTCGCCTCTCATGACAGGGCTTCCAGCTGCCATTTTCCAGCAGGTTAATGCTCACCCACACAAAGCAAGGTTTTCTTATTAATGTCTCCACTAGATAACAATTCTTCCCTAGCCTGCCCAGTCACCAGATGTATTGCTAATTGGGAATACATGAGACATAGAATAGAAATAAAATCTGTACTTTAGTTATGCAATGAAAGTACAGTGCTTCTCCAACCAGTGCTTAACAAATAAAAGAAACCTTAAAATAGCAAAATATGAATAAATTAATAGATTGATGAAATTATATAAAAAGGAATATGCATATTTACATCTTTACAGGGACCCAGGTGGCAAGTAAAAAAAAACAGAACTTGAAAATGCTAGACCTGCTTTGAGGCACCTGAACCTCCTGCCAGAGGGCATGAGGGTAAACATGTGCTGTCCTGGGTGTAAGAGGTCAGCAATGATTGCCCGTGCTCTCCTGAGACACTACTTGCTGGGGAAGTCTTTTAGGAAGGGTAGGGGATATGATGTGCAGTGTTAATGTGGTAGCCTAACGGTTAAGGTACTGGACTTTAGACCACAGTTGGGTCCTTGAGCAAGAACCTTAACCCACAATTGCTTGATTTGTATCAATTGTAAGTGATAAGGATAAGGGCGTCTGCTAAATGCCACAAATGTAAATGTAATGACCCTCTGCAGGTTCTTTCTTTTTGCTACAGTGCAGTTGGTACACCAAGCTGTAATGCAGTATGTCAGCACACTCTCAGTGTTGCTACTGTAAAAGGCCACTAACAGGTTTTACTAGAGATGGTTGCTTCTTAGTATCCTTAGGAAGTGGAGTCACTGTCGGACCTTATTAATCATTGCAGATGTGTTGGCAGTCCAGGAACGGTCTTTTTTTCTATGTTTCTGAAAGAATTTGGAGGACAGTCGCTGGACGAAGTCGCTGGTTCCCTCTTGGGTTCCCTAAAGTAAATCGCCATCTCCTTAGTTTTGCTGGTGTTGAGCAACCTGTCATCTTATTGACCTCATACCCTGTGTTATCCTGTGCTCAGTCTCATGCCCTTTGATGATAAGGCCAATGACTGGGCTGTCATTTTAAATTTATTTATGGTTTTGGAGTGGTGGATGGACATGCAGTTGCGTGTGTACAGGGAAAACAGGAAGACACAGCGGGAGGGTCAACCTTAGCCAATGTCCAGGCATAGCCGGGATGTAAACATGCTTTATTACACTCACACACATTACAAACAATACATACATAAACATCCATACTATCACGAAAATTATACACCAAGAGTTCTGAGCTGCTGCATCCATGCATGCCACCATATTATTATAGGTTTACTGAAATACCAGCCTCAGGAAACTAAGTGTGCAAAATCTACAGGCCTAGCTGTTGGCAAATTTGTGGGCAAATGTGTCATGCATTTTTGTTAATGAGTATATAAAGTGAAAACTGCAATGATACGTAGTGATACGTGCAAATGATACGTAAATGTGTAAGTGATGCCACTGAAAACACGAGCAGACTGTTGGAATCTACAGAGAATTTCTAATTCCACCCCATTTTTAATTTATGGTAATTCACAATAATTACAGTAATGTAGAGGGTGAGGCGATAGCCACAGGATATCTCGTGGACTTTTTCCAAAGGCTAACAAAACCATTGTTGAAGTTCCTTTGTTTTGGACATAAAAGCCCGCTCACTTATTACTTGCTGAGGTATTCAAATATGTTATTTTCCCTTTTGTTTCTGAAGTGAAAGGGTGTCCTGTGACTTTTGTCTATAAAAAAAGCCTTAACACTTATGGTATGATAATATGGTGGACCTGAGACTTTTGTTTTACTGAAGTTAAATGCATGGTTTAGCAGTGTCTGTGTTCTAAGCATTAATAAATACATTTATTATAAGCAGAAAATAGACTTGACGTATGATTCCCTTTATAATATTTAAATAGTTCACTTTTTTATGTACGATTAACTTAATAAATGTATCTGAATGCTGTGTGTCCCTGTCAACATATTGGCAATTAGTTAATCACCTGTGGAGATACGAACGATATCCATCATTCAGAGGAACCGAAGTCAAAAGTGATTAAAGGAGGCATTTACAATCTGTCTCGTTGCACTATGTCGCGAAAGTTAGTTTGTGTCTGTCAGGTTCAAATTATTTTTTTATGCAAGAGTGAGCTTGGAATTAATAATCTTGCCATCCCTAGACTAACTTTTAGGCCATTTTCTTTAATCAAGGTTATCATAGACTCTGCAATCAACATCATTTATGTGAACAAACCTAAAGGAGGCAGATTTATTGATGGGCAAATAGCAATATGGGCCTGCTGACTTCTGATATGTATCCTTGAAAAGACCCTGAGGCTGACAGCATGCCTTCTCATCTCTATCCTGGAATCATGACAGATCCATTGGTTAACATGTTGAAAAGGCAAACAGGACCCTGCTGTGGTGTGGCAGCCTCCTGGGGCACTGTGCCCTGGGGCATGACCTGATTTGGCATGCCTGTCACATTTGTCACTTTTGTCTTGCTCCAGGCAAATATGCTAGAGCTATGCTCATTACTGTCAACTACAGACTCACTTTTATTGTAGCAAATTGTCAGAATGTGTTCTTGACAGTTACTGTTAATGAACTTTCTGTGTTAGCCCCTAATCAAATAATTACAAGGTTTGCAAAATTTGAAATTCTACTAGTTTTTGACTTTTTTTTCTCAAATTGACTAAGTTTTAATTAGTTTTAATTAGTTTTTTTTAAGCTTAGTTTTAGTTTAGTTTTCATTAGTTTTAGTATTAGTTTTAGGTTTTTCATACATTCGGTTATTTTTCAGGTGCAGGACCCAAAAAGGTCAGAGTAGGTATTGTGTAATAAAAACTCAAC
>JAUZSU010174052.1:2550-24738 GCA_034780255.1 Parotocinclus maculicauda | reverse complement strand
TACTATAACACCTTATTCTGCTCGAATAAATCTCTAAGAGTTTACTCAGATAATGTGGTCAATTTTCTAGTTCTAGTTATCACTCGAGCTGCTGCATTCTGCACTAGTTGAAGTTTATTTAAAGTCTTACAATCCAGTGCGTCTACTTTGTTCACAAGGTGCAGGATTTCTTTCCTAGGAGTCGCAACAGGGGAAAAACTCTCATACTTGGCCCCTCAACTATGGAATAAACCTCTCACTTTAGTTCGAAATTCAGACACTCAATTTTTAAGCCTAGACAATTCTTATTTCAGAAAATGATGTGCCTTCAATGACTTCTTGCTGAGGACTTAATATCTTAAATATTTTACATTATTTAATTTAATTGTTATTATTTACTTAATTTTACTGTTAATACAACTTTACTATTTCAATTGCCATCTAATCCACCCAAGTGTCACACCCACGCTCTGCTTGGCGGACCACACCCGCACGTTTACCTTCTCCCTCTTATTTACTGCACACACCTGGATCTCACCCTAGTCACACTACCCCATTGCTAAGTCTCTTGGTTATACTCGAGTTTCTGAGCGCATTATTTCGTTATCGCCCATACTCACCGTTACCGATCCGTTCCTGTTTCTGATTTTTGCCTTGCAATTTTGGATACTTCTGCCATGTTTTTTGTGTTCTGACCTAGGACTGTTCTATATTACCATTTTTTTCCTGCTGTTTATGATAAAGCCTGGTTTCCTATAATGCTGTGTGTGTCTCTGCCATCTTGTACGTCGTGTTACATTAGACTTAGCCGGAAAATGGAGGTAGCAGTGGCTCCGGCAGACGACCACCCCGCCACACCCACGCCACGTCAGCCCATAAGATTGCGTTACCTGACAAATATGATGGAAATCCTGAGAAATGCCAAGGTTTTCTCCTCCAGTGTGATCTGTATTTTTCCTATTCGCCTCCTGATACTGATTCGGCTTGAAACAGCTCTGAAATGGGCCACGGCCATATGGCTTCAGCAGGGTGATGAAGCTAAGGATTATCCCCGCTTCCTTGGCGCCTTCCGTTCTGTCTTCCAGCACTCGTATGATGGACCTTCGGCCTCTGAACGCCTGCTCGGCTTGCGTCAAGGATCCAGCTCTGCCATGGAATACACCCTCCAATTCCACACCCTGGCGGCTCAGAGCGGCTGGAATGAGGCTGCACTTCGGCCCACCTTCCGTAAAGGGTTACGGGATGAACTGCAAAGTGAGCTTCTGGGACGAGATGCTGACCTCTCTCTAGTTGAGCTAATTTCCCTGGCCATTAGCTTTGACTAGATGCTGAGCTTCCGGACATGGAACCGGCACCTGCCCATGCCTACGGTCTCGGGATCCGCACCCAAACCCATGAAGGTTGCTAGGATCTTTCACCCACAGAGCGTCAGTGCCGCATTACCCAAGGTCTATGTATGTATGTCTATCTGATCAGGACCGCCACCCCGATTGTGACCTGGCACCGCCTCCCAGGCAGCCCTGGCTGGCACACCCCAGGTTAGTACCTCTCCTTGCCAAACATTATTCACCATACCTGTGACACTCCTCTTGCCTGATGCTAATCTCTCTGTTGTAGTGCTGATCGACTCGGGGGCTCAGGGGAACTTCATAGCCGAACACCTGGCCACCTCAGCGTAGATCCTTTGCTCCCACCTCCCCACGGAACGTGGGGGTGACTGCCGCAAACTGACAACTGACAAACTGACAGCTGGTTGGGGTCGTTGCCGTCCTCTACCAGCACAGTAGATGGAACCTCCTGAACCGGTCCTGCCAGCAACATGTTTAATCAGGGCGATACAATGGGAGCTGGAGCAGGAATTGGATAAGGCCTTGACCCAAACACGCCCACCCGTGAAAGCTCCACCTGACAAAAGTATGTTCTACAAAGTTTTCGGGATCAGCTTCTGGCATGGGTTCACCTTTCTCCACTTTCAGGAAATCCTGGGGAATCCTGGATTCAGCTTCCAGCTACTGGCATCACGCTTTTGGTGGGAGACACGTTCGTGGCCTCCTGTCCCACCTGTGCCCAGTGCAAGACCCCCCCATACTCTCCCTGCTGGTCGCCTTGACCCCCTGCTCATCCCAGAACGCCCCTGGTCTCACCTGGCACTTGATTTTTTGACGGACCTTCCCCAATCTGCGGGTAAATACCACCATTCTCAGAATTGTGGACTGCTTCTCCAGGGCGGTAAGATTCCTTACCTACTGTTGCCTACTGCCTTTGAGACTGCTGAGGTTTTGTTTTTTCAGGTTTTCACTCTTTTTGGTATACCGGAAGTCATCTACACAGATCGTGGTCCCCAGTTCACATCAGCAGTTTGGACAGTTTTTCTGGAAAAGTTGGGGGTGGCCGTCAGTCTTACCTCAGGCTACCACCCGCAGTCCAATGGCCAGTGTTAGAGGATTAACCAGGAGCTGGGCAAGTTCCTTTGATTCTACTGTTCTGCGAACCTGAATGACTGGTAACGCTTCCTCCCCTGGCCAAAGATCGCTCAAAACTCGCTCGCCCCGCATGGGTCCTTCGTGGGGGCACTGTCACACCCACGTTCTGCTTGCCGGACCACACCCGCACAAGTTCACCTTCTCCCTCTTATATACTGCACACACCTGGATCTCATTTACTGTCGTAATTACACACCACATATATTTACCCTAGTCACACTACCCCATTGCTAAGTCTCTTGGTTATACTCGAGTTTCTAAGCGCTTCATTTTTTTTTTTTAATCGCCAGTACTCACCGTTACCGATCCGTTCCTGTTTCTCGTTTCTGATTTTCGCCTTGCCTACTTCTGCTGTGTTATGTGTATTGACCTTGGACTGTTCTGGATTACGATTTTTGCCTGCCATTTTTGGACAATAAAGCTTGGTTTCCAATAACGCTGCGTGTGTCTCCGCCATCTTGTATGCCGCGTTATTGGTCCTCCCAAGGTTGCTTCTGTTAAAATTTAAGGAGTTTTTCCTTACCACTGTCACTCAATTTGTGATTAGCCCTTTAAGATACTATAATATTGTTAAGCTGCTTTGGGAAAAAGCTCTATTGTAAAAAGTGCTATATAAATTAATTTGACTTGACTTTGCTTCCATCTGTTCCTTATCAAGCCAACAGTCTCAGGCTTCCTGGATGGAGCAGCAGTCAGGGAAATCAGTGCCCCAGCTTACACAGAACAATTGCCCCCTTGATTCCCAATCGTGAGTCCAAAGCCTCCTATACCTGATGAACTTGGAGGGCTAGGGGTCCATGCTATACTATATAATTCAATTCACTTAATTTTTTTATTCAGCGCTGTTTACAACGGAGCATTGTCTCAAAGCAGCTTTACAATCCTATATTATCGTAAAAGGCCAATCCCAAATTGAGCAAGCCTAGGGCAACAGTGGAAAGGAAAAACTTCCTGAAAGTAGAAATAAGAAACCTTGGGAGGACCAAGGCTCAAAATGGGACCCATCCTCCTTGGGAGGCCTAAATATTAATTGAAAAATTACTTAAGTATATTAAAGTAATAGTAACTGTAATATTGAAAGGAAAGGATATTTCTACGTTTAGCAATGTTACTGAAAGAAAGCAATTCTTGTGATGTTGTTAATGTGCACGTCGAGGAAGAAATCTGAATCAAGTGTAACACCTAAGTTCTTTACAGTTGGACTCTGCGTTACCGAACAGCCGTCCAGGTTTAGAATAGGTGCAGCCAGCCGGTCTTTCACAGTCTTGGGTCCGACTAATAAAACCCCAGTTTTATTTAAGTTAAGTAAAAGAAAATTAAATGACATCAAATTTTGTACTTCTTCAACACAATTCACTATTTTACTGATTGAAAGGCCGTCATTAGAATCAGCTGATATGTACAGCTGTGTATCATCTGCATAGCAGTGAAAACAAATAGTCCTTATAAATAATTTAGCCTGAAGGTAGCATGTACAGGGAGAATAATAGTGGGCCATATAGCCCATAGCCCACCATATTCTTGACCCTGGACTGATCCAGGCCTCCATCATGGATAACTTGCACCTTATCCATGCGATCATCTCCACAGCTCATACCATTTGGGTATGAGGAGGCATTTGTGGACTCCTTGTCCTTGTGTTCATGTGCATTAATTTCTCTTTTTTGTGCCTTTCTTTATTTTCTTGTTTTTGTTTTGGGCTTTGGACTACATTATGACACCAATCCGGCCTTCTCTATTGCAACTAGGCTGTTTTTTTATTTGAATTTTAATATAATAGGTACTGTGGTACTGTGGGACTGTGGTAGCGTAATGGTTAGCAGGGTGTAAAAAGCCTTTAGAGTAAAGGACTGTTTCAGAATCAGAATCAGAACTGATCTCCCGGGATTGTGGCGACTTTTACTTAACATTGCTCATGTTGTGTAAGACATTAAAAATAGCAATATGCGATTAAATAATTTAATTCCTGGTACAGATAACTAATGATTCAGCATTTCATTCTGGATGAAGTTCATATGTTTTCAAAGTATATGTTTTTCTTTCTCATTGAATACAATTTCTGAATATCACTTTAATTAAATATCATTAAATTCAACATCCAAAATCTGATATTTTTGACAGCCCATTGCTTGACTAAGTGTAAGTGTTTTGCTTTTTTATTTTGCTGCAAGTAATTGCATTGCACCAGTTAATTAATCCGTGGAAGATGTTTATGGGTTAAATTTAATTTTAATTCAGACCTTCAGGGTGATTGATGTTTTTATGCCCAGAGTCTTTAGACAACTCCTCCCCCTAGACTGATTCTATTGCAGTGACTAGATGGTTTATAGTTTCACATTTTCCTTTATCACCAGAGAGTTTCAGGAATCAATATCTTGTTCAAATCTAGTTAGTAGGTATGGTTCTCAAATCATGTCTACTTGTAAGAGAGCATAAGGAAACAGAAAGCTCAGGACAGATGCAATAGCTTTTCTGCTGGCATAGTCAATCTTTGCAAGTATTCTTAGTTCAGCCACTACTTCACTGGACTTGTCTTTATACTTAGCCATATGATGTAATGCCCCCAAGTTCATCCTCATTGACAGTTCTCATTTTCATGTCCATACAGTGCACTGTCATCTTAAAGAGGGGGGTGGGGGGGGTTAATGTTCATATAGAATTTTAAGATTGTGAGGACTATTCCTTTTTCTTATTTTACAGACATTGCTACTTTCTTAAAAAAAAAACCTAACAAGTAAAGATATCTCAATTCGGGTATGAATAGGGTTATAAGTAGATGTAACATTGATTTGTTACAATAATATTTATGTCAGTACACAAGCACAAAATTGCTTATAATGCTTAAAAAATTGCATAAACTAGTCTTTCACCCTACCACAACTTCTCCTTCTTCTGCCTTAAACTTGCAAACCAGTAGAAATAACATTTTGTGTCTGTGCTATTTACATCAAGACAGTAGGAAATGAAGAAAATAAACAGAATAGAAAAAACAGACTAAAAATAGAGGTGTTAATTATTGAAGTAAACAAATAAATAGATAAATAAAGATAAAAGTAAATAAAGTACACATTACACAATTAACTGCAGTAAATCATATATATATATATATATGATGTGTGAGTGTATGAGCACTTTACTGCAGTTATTTGTATAATTTGTGATTTAATAACAGAGAATAAATATATATATATAGTTTTCTGTTGATACACATGTTTAGCATATAAGATTTTTTATTACTCTGAACTGTAAGAGTTTTGAGGGGATTACCTCAATACTCCAAAAAATAGGGAGTGCAGACTGAATTTTCCAATGAACAAAAAACATATATTCAAATGTACATGAGCAAAATAGAAAAGTGAAATTACTTGTTTATTTAACATTAACATTTAACACCACATTAATGACTATTCAGGACGGGAGCAACTTTACATCGATTTAAGAATTAACCGCATGTTTTTGGGAAAAGACCAAAGTCAGAGTCCAAGCACACAGAAGGAAAGACTTTGCAAAGCCAAATGTGTGATGGTTGGGGATTTATCTGTAAATAAACCAGAATAATGCAATAATACTATAGACCAGGCCATCTGAACAATAAGCAATGATCTGAGTGTTACGCATATCTATAGGTGGCAAACGTAAACTTCAGCAGGACATTTAAAGGTGAAATTAAATTAAGCTGTTTTCATTTAATGCAATGAAAATCAGGTGGCATACTACTGTGTTTAACAAGGACTTTGACTTCAAATGAGCCATGGAAGAGTGCCTAGTATAGGACAATTACCAGAGGCAGAGCAAGGAACATTTATGGCCTGAAAGAGGAACAGCATTACAGTTTAGCTTGATATTGGCTTTATTGTAAAGTGTGAAGACATCCTAATACTGTGAAAGGAAAAGAGAAGAACTGAGAATTAACCCTGGCACAACACATGTCAAAGCATGACCCTGAGCAAATTCAAATGTCACAACAATTGGGAGACTTATAAAGAATTAGAAAGAAGCTGCAGATAGAGACTGAAATTGAAACAGGAGACGGAACAGAGACACAAATAAAGAAGAATGGGGAGGAAATGCATCAGCTGCGCTCGCTCTCTCTCTCTCTCTCTCTCTCTCTCTCTCTCTCTCTCTCTCTCTCTCTGTCGCAAATGTATGTAAGCCTCTGGAGTTAGCAGTAAATTTGAAGTAAATTATTTTCAAGCATTTCAATTAATGCAAGGACATTGTGGGTGGGCATGCTGATGTATTTAAAGAACAGGGCTCTCTCAAAGGAGAACAAAGAAGATTTTTGACAACCTCAGAAAAAGAGTTGTTGGCTCCAGGCTGGATAGGTTTACAAAAACTAAACTAAACTGAATTACACATCAATGTAATAAAAAAATGGTTAACGAAGAATATAGTTTTGGAATAGCCAAGTCAAACTCCTGACCTTATTTTGCAGCATTTTTACACAAAATTTGTTCCTACAGTCACTGTTGATTATATTAGTTTGTACCATATACTAGCTTTGTGTATGTACAGTATAAATCAAATTCCAATTTTAAACAGGTATGGATGTAATTTGGAAAGTCTTTCATGAGCAAATATGGCCAGAGGATCTCCAGTTCGTCAACAAGTGCGTGAGAAAATAAATAAAATTTTTAAAAACAATACAGAGTTATGTTAACAAATGTCACTTAATAGTTTAGAGTGCATAAAAGTGGTATCAACTTATCTGGGCTCAGAGGCGTTTAGGATGGAATATTACACGATGGAAATGTGTATTGTAATAAGGTGATTTACTATTCACTACCACCATGTCGACTGTGCCGGACCAAAGACTGTTATCACCCAGGCTGTTATCAGAAATAAGTCCAAAAGCCAGGATATATCGTGGTATGGGGCTGTGTCAGTGCCCTTGGAAAAGCCCATTTACACTACTTGCCTGCCCAATCAAGCACTTATGGGATCAGCTGGGACATCAGCTTTGGCAACCTACAAGGGTGCAGGAATCTACAGGTACAGCTGCACCATCTGTGGCACAGGAAAAGGATAGGTAGTGGTTTTCCTCCATGGCCTCTCATTTTGTGTCCAAGTTAAAAGGGTTTCCCTTCAAGCTTTCAGTGTTCACCAATAAATACAAATTTTGTAATATTCCAATCACCTACATACTGTATATAATCATTACATTCATACAAGTTTCATTCAAACGTGTGGTGTACACCCTTGTACAGAGTGTCATACAACTAATACAGACTTACAGTCCAAGCAATTGTGGGTTAAGAGCCTTGCTCAGGGATCCAACTTTGGCAGAGGTGGGATTTAAACCCCGGACCTTTTGTTCCATAGCCCAGTACCTTAACCATTAGGCCAACACAGTCCCCAATTTATTGGACATGAGTTAGAAAGACACACCTGTCTATATAAGGTCTCATGGCTAACAATGAATCAGAGCAAAAAACATTAGTTCTCATAGTAATGAAACAGAAAAAAAGTGCATATAGAGTTCAGAGCAGAGACAGTACTGTGTGAAAACATATATTTGGAGGAGGCTACAACAATTTCTGCTGCAATAAAGAGCAGAGTGGCCTCCATTATTCTTAAGTTTGAAACAACTAGGACTCATTTTAGAGCGTTCCACTCCACTAAATTAAGTAATTGGGGAAGAAGGAGCTTGAAAAGAGAGGTGATTCAGAACCCAATGTTCACTCTGTGCAGAAGGGAAATACTTTCAGATGGTCAACCATCACAGCAGCGCTACAATAGTGGCTTAGGGGACAACTCTATGAATATCCCTAAGTGGCCCATCCAAAGCAATGACTTGAACATAATAGAACATTTCTGGAGAGAGAGACCTGTCCACCAAAATGGCTGTCTACCAATGGTCCCCACCAAACCTGACAGAGTTTGAGAGGATCTGTTGTTAGGGTTCCTACCTTCCCCCGGTGCGTTCGGCCGTCCTCGCCGGTCACCATTACAGAGCCATCGGTGGGGCGGCCTTATATCCACTATCTTAATTATGTTCTGATCCCAAACAGTTGCTTCACGTCCTCTAAAGATGTGGTTTTAGTGCTGTTCAGGGCCAGGTCATCGTTATTCCAATGGGATTCCATCGCCATTAGTCGACCTGTTCGAGCGTTGCTCCCATTTGGGACGCAACCTTGGTGTGCCACTTTATCCTTTCGATTTTATTATGTTAGGAGCCTTACGCTCCGCTCTTCATCTCTTATCAGTTGTTCTATATTATTTCCCTATTCTTATTATACGTCATGTGATATGCTTATCCCGCATACCTGGGTCCTAAATAAAAACCACCACATCTCGTAACAGGCTGATGTGATGCCACTTATAAGTAGTACACAGATAAGACAGATCTTCACTTTTCAGACACTTGTATACCATGTAGCTTTGCATGTTCATGGGGATGAACAGAAGCCTGTGAACCTGTACAAGAGTGCCCCCACATTGACTGCACAGTAGGGTGTATGTTCATCCAAGACTGTCAAAATACACTGACAGTGATGGGGCTTGGACAAGATAAGATTGTCCAGCAGTTCTTGTGGGATCCTTTCCATATTTATTTTTCAATATCCACTCATTTTGTATGATTATGTATTATGTATTACATAAGTATGTATTTACGTGTATATTCAGTATGGTCTTGATGTAGCAGTGTATAGAGATAAACGAGTTTGTTATACATTAAACTCATTCAGACATTTTATAGGTTAGGTTTAAGAAGGTGTCTCAATCTCAAATCAGTTCGTGAGCAACGTTTAAAGAGATCCTTACCTAGATGTCTACACTCGTTATAACACAAGCCAAGACCTGAATTGACCAGGCATTACTGCTCTATCTGAACTGTAAGTAATTTGATGCATCATTTACATCAGTGTGTCCATATGTAATTCTACAAAGAACTTCGGAACACCTAAATGGGTCGATGGTGAGCATTTGGTGTGTGTTCTGCAAATGATTAACTTGGAACATTCAAGGCCCTTGTGGGCAAATCAAAAGGCAGGTGAGGTGCAAACAGAATTTAAATCACAATTCAGGCCCTAATTGACTTCTGATCCCCTTATAGAGGATTAATCAGGCATCCAGTGGATCAATAGCTGTGAAAAATGCTAGCAAAGGAAAAGCTTGGCCGTCAATATCAATGAGTCAAGAACGGCGCCCCCCTCGTGTGCTCAGCAGGTTTTGCCAAGAAGAGATTACACACGTATACAGGAACGCCTCAGGGATGCTTCACCTATGCCGTCCATGAGATTTCCTTTTCCCCAAACAAGATTAAACGAATCCACTTGCAGTTGGGAAGCATAAATAAGAAATAATACCGTTGATCCCACTGGGGTGTGGTGTAAGGGATCTACAGTCACCTTGTCAGCTGCCATTCATGTCAGAGTAAAGTTCCTGAAGGAAGCTGCCTGTCCCTTGGCGGGGTTTGGTTAAGCGGTTGAAGGCACGTTTATTTGTTGATATGTAGCGTCTAACCCAGATTCCACCGGGACAGCCAGGAGCTGGACCTTTCCACATTGAAATCTTGTGATGAAAATGCACAATGTCTCTCAATAAAACATGCCAGTGCTCCATGCAGGTGCTTCGGGCTGCATTCAGAATTAATAGCCATGGCTGAACTATGAATAAATCCACTTTCTCATTCTTGCTTCAAACCACAGAGCAACCAAAGACATTTTAATTATTCACTATAATCTCTGTAACTGCTTACTAAGTCGCCATGCAGTTGTGAAACCTTTACTGCGCCTATACCAGCGAGTACTGGTATGTGCCGTTTAAAGAATATCCAATCAACTTCCATTCATTCCGAGGTCTTAAGTTATACCAAATTGTAAAAGAAAATAAATCCGTTATCTGTCTTTAATTTCAGAACTTTTTGCCAGTAAACAGCCAATCACCACTGCAAGATGGATGTTTAAGAGCAGGAAGTATATCAATAATGCATGACATGAACGTAATATGGTCAAACGGTGCATACCTTTAAATACAGGAAATTTCTTATCTGTCTAATAAGCACAGAAAAACTTCCATCCACAAATATATACACTGGTTTTGTATATTTATATGGGTAATCCTGAGACATTGTAAGAGATGTATTGCACGGTGATACATTTTCTGTAAATCTGCTGACCCCATTGTGCCATGCACCGACTACGTAAAAAAAGCATGTAATACTTGATCCGTCCATGTCCCCTGGTATCCACCATACATCTGCTTCACACTGTGAGTCCCCAGAGCAATTTCTCCCAATATAATGAGAGTTCACTGTAGCACACAATAGAAACTGCTTCAAGCCAGATGAGCTGGACAACAAGCCATGTACAAAGCCACAATAAAGATGACCAGTCGGATTCAAGTTATATAAATAAAGTTTGTAGAAAGCTTGAACTCAATAAGCCTGAGTTGAATGTCTCTCTGGCCATGCTCTATGTGTCCTGAATCATCAGTTGGGAGACTTGACTTTTGTTATATTCTAATTAAGTGCCCATTAAGTCAGAATGTAGCATTATGCAGGAAAATGTGTAACCAGAGCCACTTTCACAAGTGTACTTCTACCTGGGAATTTAGTAGTAACGAATTCTGAAGCAGTTGCGTGTGGTAGCAGGTGGAGCTGGAACTGTGAACAGACCCAGTGTAATATGTATTAATAGAAACATTTACATTTACATTTACAGCATTTAGCAGATTCCCTTATCCAGAGCGACTTATAATTAATACAGTCTGCAATCCAAGCAATGGTGGGTTAAGGGCCTTGCTCAGGGATCCAACTGTGGCTGCGGTGGGATTTGAACCCTGGACCTTCTGGTCCATAGTCCAGTAACTGAAACATTCCCAAACTTAAACATTCAAATGTTATATTTGTAATATATTTGTAATATAAATGTTATATTTGTTATATATTTGTAATATATTACAAATTTGTAATGTAGAATCAGGGCCAGAAAAACTAGGAAATTGTGCATAATGAAGCCTTTATTTAAAACTGCATGAGAGCATTCAAATGAGCTCTGAAAGGAGCTAGCCATGGCACTAAGGTGAGGCATGGATTTCACTTGATGTTAAATAAATGGTTTGAAGTCATTTTAACTGTAAAACTATAAAACACCCAGAGAACATTATTCATGTTTTATCAGGGTCACGTGAAAGCCAGTTCCTTTCCAGTGACACAGGACCCAAATGGAGGAACTACACTAGACAGGGTGCTAATCCATCCAGACACATATACTTGCACACTCATACACACGCAAATGCTTTTAAAAGGGCACTTTGGTAACACCAATAAATGTAACACACAAGTATTTGGACTGTGGGAGGAAACTAAAGTAAACTCACGTAGACACATACAGGTCATTCAGAACCGGAATACTTTACCTAAAAGTTAACCTATAGAACTCCATTTGATATCGTACATCTCTGAATGACTCCACACATTACCATGTTGCACTTATGCAAAAAAACTAAAAAAAACTTTTAGTTTCATAAAAAGGTTCATATATAGTGACATTACCATAGCAATAATGGATACATGAGTAATTAATATTTGGATTTAATATCCAAATGCACTGAATCAAAATGCACTGTTTATACTGATGTGGTTTTTCAATTGCTACAAACATAAACTATGGTGCCTCTTTTGGATCAGGATTTTCATCTCGTGTCTGAGTAAACGTAATCGCATGTTGTTTGTGGGAGTTTCAATTGATAGCAGTGCAACAATTATGAAAAAATCCCCAAAATGTTCAGCTTTACCTATTAATTTCAAATAAATGAAAGTATTATAAATAGCTAATAATAAACAAACTATTTTTAAATGTGTACCCGTAAGACCACAGGACACTTTTACCTTTTGCGTCAGTCCATCTCAGATGAGCTCGGGCCCAGAGAAGCGAGCGGCATTTCTAGGTGTTGTTGATATATGATATATGACTTTCGTTGCAGGGATCAAATTCCAAATGAGTAAATATTTGCAAAAAACAATAAAGTTTATCAGTTTGAACATTAAATAGCTTGTCTTTGTAGTGTCTTCAATTTAATATGGTTTGAAAAGGTTTTGCAAATCATCGCATTCTGTTTTAATTTGCTTTACACAATGTCACAACGTCATTGGAATTAGAATTGTACTCTATCTCTGCCAAAGAAATACAGACTGAACTTTGAGGACAATAGTATAGAAAAAGTAACAAATATCACTTAAAGAGATATTATTTTATTCATGTCACCACATAAAAATGGCTTATAGATGCTGAAGATAGGGGTGACCTCTAAGGGTTAATGAGACGGATTTGCCATTGATCCATCCGCACAGTTTACTTTTGTGATTATTGGCAACCAGCTAACTTGAGTGATGAGCCCACACAATATTTCATTTGAGTTCAGACTGCAAAGTGGGCATAACCTCAATAAATTCCACTTCAGCGTTTTATTATTGATGTGTGTTATTTGCTAAGAGATGGAACGAAAGCTTTATTTCTATCTAATGGCTGTATGACTGGAGAAAAGTTGAATCTCGTGAAATATTAAGTAAATTCTACAAATGGCTATAAGTCCAACTGCATGCACTCTTTCCGAAGTCAAATCTCACTCTTAGTTTAAAAGCTTTCGAATGGAACCAGGACCATTTCTTTACCCAGTTTCATGCTTTATGATGTTTGAGATTGCTCACAGTGCATTTTTGCTACTCCACAAAACTGCCCATCCTGAGATTTTGTTAGGTACCACCAGTTCTACTTTTCTGTCTTCAGCATTTAACATCACAATTAACCCTACAATACATCACAGATTGGGTTAGTTAACCAAATGTAGAAGCTATAATAAGAATAATGATGAGCACTGCTCTAGATCAAACCCCTTTGCTTAAAGCTTCACACTTAATGATTTTTGATGGAGTGTTTAAAATCATGTGCATTATATGGACTGTGTACAAAACTGTATTGTCAAAATCAGGTAGGGCTTTTTCAAGCAGGTCAAATATGAGACCACTTAAGGATTCAACATAGTGAACAGAAGTAATTCATGGCACTGATATGTGATTAAATGCAAAGAGATAGTCAGCTGAGGGTAGATGATTACTTCTTCGTAATGACTATGAGCCTCCACTAATAGCTAGTATAGTCAAGAATGTCTTAAGATCAAGACCCTAATAAGACCTGATTAAGATAACACCATAGAATTGGATCTGTCCCTTGACTGACATAACCTGTCCATTTTGCATGTCTGCCATAACACGTATGCAAATTTTGTAATTCTACACAAGATTGCAGCAACAGTAAGGGTTCAAAGTATTCAGAAAATATTACACAATTACACATTTACATGACATATTTAAAACACGTACACATACATAATACATATACATTATGGTACCATTTGCACACTGCAGTTTAAATAAAATGCTAGCCAGGTGCAGTTTGTTAGAACTAAGTACAGCCTGTTAACGCTAAACATGTAAATGCAATTTGATCATAATGTGGCTTATGGCTGATTTAGTTCACAAGCATGACTCAAACCTGCACTATAGCCCTCTGTCGCACTCTGAGGTAAGAGGCAGGAGTACAAAACTGGCTTGAAACATGTTCTTAGGCCATCATCAATAGAATAACAACACCTCTTGCCAACAGTGAAGGCAGACATAAGTAAGCTAAGCTAGAATTTGGGTTTAACACAGCTGTAGCAGCACGACAGTGTTGTAAGGAATCATAAGAGAGATTTATATTTCAAAAAATAAATATACTGCTTACAAAAATTCAGGGCATATTTACAAATGAGATATTCCATAATAAAATATGCCCTAATTTTTGTGAGCAGTGTTTTGTGGATTACAAAAGGGCCAAAAACGATTTTCTTAAGAAAGTGGTTAACACCAAAGAATAGTCAACAAAACGGTTAGACACACTGGCCATAAGGAAAATAAAGTACGATTTATACACAATGTATAATGTTGTATATGGATGTGCTGTCTGTTACAAATGTTTTATCCGACATCCAATTCTTGGCTAGTAAAGCCATATACTTTCATTAAGAATGTCTTTTTCAATGAATCATAAAACCTCTAGCCAAAAATGTTTTCTGACTGACTCACCTTATAAAATCATTTTCAAGGTTCAGTGTGTTGAATTGGATAAATATGACATAGCTATCTTTCTATAGCACTAATGATTAATGTACCTGATAGAACAGAGGCAACCTTGAAATATGGAGGTTAAAGCTGTGTAAGCGCCAATCATTCACTGTGCATTAAACATAAAGTACATGACCTAGTAAACTGTGGAATACAAGAAAAATAAAGAGAAAATAATCCAGTCATCTGAAACATTTTAAATTACTATTACATTGTATAATTATTAAGTAATATAGCTATGTTACTTATATTTTTTTATTTGTAATTTGTTTAATATATTTATCATTGTATTCTTAATTAGTTTTATTATTAGATTTGTGGTTAACTGTAGTATTTTTAGTTCTATTTCTAATCCTTTAATTAAAAGTGTTTATTAATTCATTAAATATTTCAAAAAATGTAATCGGTATTATCATTATTTAATTTTATTTATTTAAATGGTTTAAATATCTATCATTAAATTATATATTATAATTTATTTATTTGTTTCATTTTAATTAACTTTTTAATTATTGATTCTATTATTAAACCGGGACTGTGGTAGCCTAGTGGTTAAGGTACTGGACTCTGGACCAGAAGGTCCAGGGTTCAAATCCCAACTCTTCCTGGCTGCCACAGTTGGGTCCTTGAGCAAGGCCCTTAACCCACAATTGCTTGAATTGTATTACAGTATAAGTTGTAAGTCGCTCTGGATAAGACGTCTGCTAAATGCTGGAAATGTAAATGTAAATGTACACCATTTAATATTATTAAAGGTTGTTACCTTTTTTTCTGCCTGTTAACGCCTCTCGACCGTGGTCGTGACGACTCAGGGGAGCTACTTCACCTTTAGCTCCGTGGGCCAGAACGCGCGCGCGACTTCACTTGCAGGTGCGTTCTGGGGTAATACCCAACTTGGTTCTTGTTCACAGAAAGGGAGCCGAAACGTGAGTACAGCGAAGTACTTGGCATTTATTTAAGTTACTTGGCTTTTAACACAAAAATAACTGAGTGGCCGCGTAAAACAAGAAAACGAAGCTGGAGAGATAACTTTGCGTGCTGCTCCCGCGCAGCAGCTGGACGACTACACACACAGACTACAACTCCCAGAATACCATGCGTTTCCCCGGATTAACCCCCTTACTTTCTCAACACTACCCCCACTCTGGATGGTGATTAAACCTAGAACCAATCCAGCAACAACTCTCAGTTAGATCTATGGACAGTAAACAGTTACCCCTTTTCAGTTTAATTTTTAAATAGTCCACCTTAGTAGTCCACCTAACTCCACTTGACGGAGCAACCGGTCCATGAGTCCATAGAAAACGGATTAAGTGTTCATGAGGGTGGCAGCACAGTATTAGGTTTGGGTCCCAGAGTAGCAAGATGGAAGTAGATGAGCCATAAGTTTAGTGTGCTTGGACAGTTCCAACGAGCATGAATGCTCTGTCTTTTTGGAAGAACTTTTTTTTTTTTTTGAAAAGTCTCTATTTCCTGAAAGAGAAGTGATTAGTACTTAACCATAATAACACTACCTCTTATTAGACTTATGATAACGAACAATACATGACTCTTATCCTAGACATTTCTATTACCAAAAACGAACACGGCCACTCAACAAAGTTTACACAACAATGTTACAATATACATTTTTTTTTTTTTTTTTACAATGTACTTCACTTTTTTTTTTTTTCTTTCACAATAACAAAACCCTCTTTTTTTTTTTTTTTTTTTTTGTGTTCAGTTCTCACATTTCAGTTCAGTCAAATAACCAGTCACCAAATCTCTTGGGTGGTTTACTGATTCTTTTGGGTCTTTTGGGTGTCTGATCCGAAACTTTGTTAGGAACAGTCTCTGTTAGCTGTGGTTGTGTTGTGCTACCCCCACTAGACTGAAGTTCATCGGAACCCTCAGGACTGGGAAGGGCAGACGGAGGAACATCTCCAACAGAGCTGGTGTTCTCACACCCTGGTTGGTCCACAAACAGGTTGGACACATTCAGATCAGATGGCAAAGTGTCATTTTCAAGGGTAGGTGGGAGTACTTCCACTGGCTGCCATGCCTCAGCATGCTTGAGCACCCAGGATGTGTCCAATGGGTCGCGAGAGTGATAAGGCTTGAGCTTGTCGTGATGAACTACCTTCGCTGTAGCCTTTGGATTTCTCTGAATGCGATACACTAGATCATCCAGTTGTCCCAGAACGAAGTATGGTCCCTCATATGACGGAAGGAACTTCCTGACCTTGTTCCGTACACGCTTGGTTCCTTTTACCAGGTGCCATACTGCATCACCAACTTTGTAACTGTGCTTGAAAACATTTTTGTCGTACTGTTTCTTTGCACGTTCAGAAGACTGACCTAGCACGTCTCTCGCAATTCTGTGAGCAAGTTCCAGCCTGTCTCGGAGCTTTACAACGTACTCAGGAGGCGTCTTAGCACTTTCGTGATCAGGTGGCAGGCCGGCCACAAGGTCGATCGGTTCAGTCAGTTCTCTGCCAAAGAGCATCATGTTTGGGGTAAGTTCAGTTGAACTGTGCTTGGTGGCTCTGTAAGCCATGACAGCAAATGGAGTCATTAGGTCCCAGTCCCAGTGACACCGTTCTGCAGTGGTAGCTAGGATCTTTTGAAGTGTAGCGTTAAATCTCTCAACTTGCCCATCAGACTGAGGTCTGAACGGGGTGGTACGAGTCTTTTCAACTCCAAGTAGCTCACACATTCTTTGGAAAACTTCAGACTCAAAATTAGACCCTTGGTCACTGTGAAGTGTCTGGGGTGCTCCGTAGCGACACACCCACTCGGCAGTTAGAACTTCAGCTACAGTGACAGCTTGATCATTGGGCAAAGGATATGCTTCCACCCACTTAGTGAAATAGTCTTGGGCCACTAATATGTAGCGGTTATGGCGGTCAGTCTCGTTCATAGGTCCCATGAGGTCAATGGCTATCCGTTCCATTGGAGCACCCACACGCACAGTACCCATTGGTGCTTGGGGTTTCTTGGGAGGACGGGCTTTTGCAGCGCAGCTGGAACAGGTGCGGCACCAGAGACTGATGTCTTCTCTCATTTGGTACCAATAGTACCGGGTCTGTATCCGTGTTAAAGTCCGCTCCACACCGAAATGACCACCCACTGGACCGTCATGCATCTGCTGTTGGACACCCTGGCGGAACACGTGAGGTAGAATGATCTGGGGATGAAACTCACCCTTGTCGGTGGAGTAGAAGCGTCGTAATAGGATACCATCTCGCATGTAAAGGCGTTTCCACTGGCTCCAATAAGCTTTAGCTGCTGGTCCTAAGGGTGAAACATCTGCCCAGGTGGGACGCTCGTCCCCTTCGCTCAGCCATCGCCAGACTGGCCCGATATCAGGATCAGCTTGTTGAGCAGTGCATAGATCTTCTTGACTCCAGCCATTAAACAAAGTGCTTGTTGTGGTACCAGCTACACAGATTCTTTCCACCCCTGAGGGGCTGCTTGGAAATTCCAGGCCTGCTTTGGAGACAGTTCCTTCCGCTATGGGGCCATGATGTTCTTCTACCCCCACTATACTGAGCTCCGGGGAAGTAGCTTTTTCATTTGCCTTGGCAACCTGGAGTCCAAGATCGCACTGCACTCCTTGGTGGTGAACTTTGCTGGTCTCCTCAGCAGGGTCTGTAACGTTGCAGGGACATGTCTGACGACAAGGTCTACGTGACATAACATCTGCGTTTTGATGGTGGCGACCGGGTCGATGCACCACTTGGAAGTCGTATTCAGCGAGCTTTTCAAGCCATCTTGCCAGTTGACCCTCAGGTTCTTTCATGTTAACCAGCCAGCGCAGACTACTGTGGTCAGAGCGTACGATGAAAGGCCTTGCCAGAAGATATTGGCGGAAATGTCGGGTGAACTCTACTACAGCGAGTAGTTCTCTCCGGGTGGTACAATAATTTTGTTCGGTGGAAGATAGTCGCCGGCTCCCATATGCTAGTACACGCTCGCCCCCGTCTTGCATTTGGGATAAAACTGCGCCGATACCAAGGTTACTGGCATCGGTGTCAAGAATGAGATCTCCGTGGTCACGTGGGTAACCTAAGACGGGAGTGGTGGTAAGGGAGTTCTTTAGTGCCTCGAAAGAGGCTTGGCATTCAGGTGTCCACCGGAAACGGACATTTTTCTTGGTAAGTTCGTGAAGTGGCTTGGCAATAGAAGAGAACCCTTGCACGAATCGTCTGTAGTATGCAGCGAGCCCTACGAACTGACGAACTTCAGACACACTGGTGGGCTGTGGCCACTGCTGAACTTTCTGGATCTTTTCAGGGTCTGTTGCTATGCCTTGGCCGGAAACTACATGACCCAGGTATGACACCTGGCGCCGGAACAGGCAGCACTTAGATGGTTTTAGTTTCAGATTGGCTTGGCGGAGCCGGTCAAACACTTGGGAAAGGCGTTGGAGCATTTCGGGTACATCTTTTCCCAGTAAAATAATGTCGTCTAAATAGACAAGGCAGGTCTCCCACTGCAACCCAACCAGCACGCGATCCATAAGACGCTGGAACGTCGCCGGTGCATTGCATAAGCCGAACGGCATAACATTCCACGTAAATAGGCCTTTCCTGCTGCAGAAAGCGGCTGCTTTACGTGCCCTAGGTGTTAGTGCAACCTGCCAGTAGCCGGAGGCTAAGTCGAGCGTGCTGAACCATTTAGCAGTTGAGAGTGTCTCCAGGGTGTCTTGGATGCGTGGGAGAGGATAAGCATCCTTTACCGTGCGGGCATTTAGTGCCCTGTAATCCACACACAGACGATAAGTCTGGTCTTTCTTTCGTACAAGTACTATTGGCGATGCCCAGCTGCTGTTGCTTGGTGAAGCCAATCCACTTTCAAGACTCTGTTGGATCTGGGTGTCAGATTCAATTTGTTTTTCAAACGCCATACGCCGTGGCTGTTGCTTCACGGGTGGGCCAGGTATGGTCTGTATGTCATGTTGGACAAGACTTGTACGACCCAGGTCCGTGGGTCCAGTAGAAAACACATCACCATAAGCGCTGAGCAGTTGAACCAGTCCACGACGATCGTCAGCACCCAGTACAGCAGCACTGTCTCTATACAGAGTCTGCAGATGTGAGGGAATAGCTGGAAAACTTTCGGATGCTTGGGGTTGTTCAACAGATGGCACACTTTGAAAGGACGGAACAACGTCCGCAGTCTGTAGGAAACCAGCAATGGCGCCTTTATTAACTTTTACGGGAGTTGTTCCGGGATTGAACATCCGAATTGGGACCTGTTGATTTGGTTTGGCGTCAATCACCACTCTCGCCACTAGGAGGCCATGTTTTTCCACAAAACCCTTGGTTGGGTTAAGCATAACTTCACCTCTGACTTGTTCCCGGAAGTGTGCGTACCCAGGGAGGATGTATTCGCAGCCTGATTCGAGGACAGTTGTGCGTGCTACTCTGACAACATGTACCTTGGGTTTGTTTTGTGGGTTAAAGTAAGGCACTTGCTCCCCAAACAACACAATCTTTTTACTGCCGAAATCTAGGTGAGCTTTGGCTTGCTCCAAAAAGGGGTGGCCAAGGATAGCATCAGTGTTCTCAGCAATGTCGGCCACAATGAAGTTAATACTTATGGTGTTCGTGCCAATCTGTGCTGGTAGGTGGACCTCTCCACAAACTTCCACGCTCCCTGAACCAATGCCCTGTAATGATTCTACGGTTGAGAACTGTAAGGGAGGCTTGAGATCCTCATCAATTGCGTTGTAGCAGCGCCGGGGTAACACATTTCTCCGTGCTCCACTGTCCAACAGAGCACACACTTCCATGTTGTACATGAGCATGTGAATACACATTTCTGGCCCAGTGCTCTTTACATGGAGGACGACAGGTGTAGCTTGGCTATTAGTCGCATTGGTGTGAGCAGGCATTTTTGGGGAAGGGCAGCTACGCTTCATATGACCAAAACCGTGACAGTTGTGGCACTTGATGTTGCTCCAATTAATGTTTCCATTTTCATCAGGTTTTGGTCTGCGCGGTTTGAACCTGGATGCATATGGTTTGGAAGTAGGCTCAGCAGGTAAGGCTGCTTGGTTTCTGCACTCAGTGTCACTATGCTCTGTATTTTCACGAATAGTAGCAGTTCTCACTTTACGCTCTGTTGCTTGCGTACTACGCTGCATCATTCGAGTAACACTAGCCGCTGCATGTTTTGTTGTTTCATACCTGTGAGCCAACTCATACGCCTGTGCCAGGGTACGTGGACGCTCCTCCAACAGCCTCTGCACTACCCCAACCTCAGCCAAGGCATTTGTGAAGATTTCAACACCCACACGGTCTTGTTCGGCTTCAGAACAGTCTGCATAGACAATAGACACTTTCTCATATATATCGTCTCTTAAAACATGTAGTGGCTCACCCGCTTTACGCACTCTTTGCCTCAGCTCGATGCCGATGGCTGCAGCATGCTCTGAGGAAGGACCATATGCAGCCTCGATTTCAGCCACAATGCGTGTGTAGCTCCAGCGTGAAGACTTTGGATTCTTGTGCACGACGGCCCCTGCAGCCCCTGCTAAACAGAACCTCAACTGGACAGCCATTGTCTTTTCTGACCAATGATTAGCCTCAGCGCAGTCCTCAAAGCGGTGTAAAAACTCCTTCCATGACTCTGTACCATTAAACTGACCTGGTCGCAAGGTAGGAATTCTTTCCCTCTGAGCTGTGTTCTCATCATCACTGTCAGATGTGACGTCATAGTGCACATGCCTGGTTTGCTTACCCCTAGAACTGGATCTTGAACGTTTAAAGACATGCTCATTTTTGGAAATTACTTCAGTGTGTTCGCCGTCACATTGAATACATGTACACTGTCCCTGTGGTTGAGTATTTAGATTTTGTAGTGGTGTCATTTTTGGAGTAAATGGTGAAACCACTGGCCTTCTATGTGACACGGGATGATGATTTGCGTTAATAGGAGTGCTTTCAGTGTAGTAGCTGGGTTGAGCGCCAGTGAAAGGGTTAACATGCTGCAGATGTGATATTTGCACTATCGGCTGGGACACCGGTGTTGCTTGGGTGTTTTTGGGAACGCACTGGCAGCAGTTGCTGGTACAATTTTCGTTTAGATCGATGTGTGACTCAATTCCACTGTCACTGTAATTTTTAATCTCATCAGACATCCTGAACGGATTTGTTTCTCTCTTTACTTGGTAGGAATGTGAATTTGACGGTGCTGTAGCGCACGTGCTTAACTCCACAGATGTATGGCTACACACACGGTTGCCGTTTTCATCATTAAACTGATTAATCCAGTCTTCAAACGAGATTTGGGACTGTTTACTTTCGTTCACAGTTTTTGGTGATATAAACGGGTTGGAGCAGGCTGTTACGCTCTCAAACTCGTGTGCTGCACTTTTTCTGGTAGCCGCCATTTAGTCTCTCTCTCCGGTCCTAGCTCACTGAAGTTTAGTTAGCCGTTAGCCACTTAGCAACTTATCCGCTTCCCGCCGGCTATTATATCAACAGTCCGTTTGCTGTGCACACTTACTTCAGCTCCTCGATACTGGTAGAACAAATCCCGGACGAGCCCCCAGTGTTACCTTTTTTTCTGCCTGTTAACGCCTCTCGACCGTGGTCGTGACGACTCAGGGGAGCTACTTCACCTTTAGCT
>JAUZSU010174051.1:0-37187 GCA_034780255.1 Parotocinclus maculicauda | reverse complement strand
TGTATGTATGTATATGTAAAATGTGTGTGTGTGTGTGAGAGAGTGTAAGTGTGTGTATACACATTATACCATTGCTAAAACAGCAAATCTAATGGTGGCCCGAGACTGTAATTTGTAAATCCGTTTTATTTTTGTTAAAAACAACACGCAACAACAAAACGGCATGCCTTTATCAATGACAATGTATAAAGAATTGTATTATTTAAGTGAATCCAGTGTCACAGTGCTTATGCTTCATGCTCATCATGGCAGGAGGTCTTTATTGACTCTGCCTTGGAAATGAGGCTCAGAATGAAACCTCTCAAGCCCTAATTGGTACAAATTGGCCTGGTTGACTGGGGCACTTAAAATATGTAAACAATGTCATGACTATGAGAGATTACACAAGCTAGCACTTAGAAATTGTTCCATTAGACTTTAGTTTAGGCAATTATTATGTGAAGTTTGTTCATGTAGCCTGAAAGAGCTCTTGCAAAAACCTTTGGAATGAATGAATGAGGGGTTAAATTAGTGGCAGAATCATTGCAATTCTGCATGTTTTTGGCAAACGTGCCTTCCGTTACACATCGCATCAAGCCCAGTTAAAAGATAACTGTGGTCTTACAAGCAGTCAGTGGATCACAATAATGCATGTAACATTTATTGGCCACTTTGTAAACCAAAGCTGGTATCATACTGTTTATTTTAAGTGTTGGACAGTAATGAAGTCATTGTAATTCCTATGTCCCTTTTGTGTATCTTTACTGAAGTATTTCCATTTGGGGTAACCTTTTACTTTACTTTACTTTTACTTTTTTGAACTTCTATTATTGTTCGTCTGAGTTGAGACATACAGTGTGCCGAGTTCAACAGTTGTCTTTGACGTCATGAAGGACGCAGTGGAAAATCAGATGTTGCTGAATTGTTAAGAATATTTTGATACTGTCAGATCAGGTGAAAGGCTTATCATGTTTAGCGTATTGCAGTAGTACACAGAGGAATGGCCTGTCATGGGAAGGTCCGTTGGCTTAGTCTGTAACTGGGTCAGAGGTGAATCTTAAACACATGATCATGCTGCTTCATAAACAGCCAAGAGTCGATTTCAGTTTAAATGAAGGCCCCATCCTTGTTTATAACAGCACTTTCTGATACAAATGCAATGTGTTGCCCAGAGGGTCTAGTTGTTTTGAGTTATTAATCCTTTGACATAGCATTACCAAATGCTGCTGGGAAATTCAGTGCAGGCTTATAGTCAGTCACATGACAATCAAGCCAGCCTGTCAGATTTGGTTTCATCTGCATGTCGCAGTGACTGATTCGTTTGGAATTGTTGCTCTCTCTCTTTTAATCATCTAAGCAGTGTGGTGTGTTTTTAAGCCCCCCCAACTGATCTGTCAGTATTTGTGTGCTCTAACCCTTTTCAGATTCTATAGTCCGCTTGTGATCATGTGGCCCATAGGTATACAGCACACTCTGGCTATCAGATACTAAGGCTATTTTTAGCAGGGGGTATATCAGCGTGAAATATGAATCCCATCAGCCAAAGGCCACAAGGGACTGGATTTCCCCCTTCCGGATGAAAGATTCTCTGTCCATTGAACAAATGCTCACAATGCCAGGGAAGAGAGCTTACTTCACTACCACTTATAGAAATGCAGCCGCTACAACATTGACAGATGATGAACAACCCTCTTCTGCCTCCTACCTCGATTTACATGTGCACATATGAACAAGTTTTTTTAGGCTATAGTGCATGGGTTTTCTCATCAGGCAGCCAAACAAGTCATTCCCACTTGCATTGTGTTATGATGGAAAAGTACTGTCACCATTCCAGAATGCTGTTCCTAGAAACCAGGGCCTGGTGCCAATTTTTTTTAGCTGCATGCTAACAGATGTGTGATTACAGTCCAAGCCGAAGAGAAAATCTCTTGATAACTATTCTGTGACTCCATTCTCAAATGGGTTGTGATTTTGAGGAACTGAAAGGAGTATTGTGCACAATTAGATAGTAATGCTTTGGTCACCTTAGATGACTCTGATTATAAAGACTGGACCTTGGGTCAAGTTAGTTATTGCTGAAAAATAGATTTTTCATAAAGTGACTGCATATTTAAAAAAAATAAATAAATAAAATAAAAACTCTAAAAAACCCAAAACTGACTCCAATGACAATTTTGAAACATTTATATACACTGCTTACAAAAATTAGGGGATATTTTGTTTTGACACCATATATGGTTTGGTTTATTTAAGCAATTTTGTTGCTCTGTATAAAAGACTTTGTGTATTACCATGATCATAATGGTTTTTTCACAGGTTTGGCTACCATTAAATAATTTTTTTTTATCCAAATATGTAGTCTGATATAGTTATCCCACTCATGTCTAGCTGTAACTAAATATAATCTTATGTGACGAGACGTGGCTACTACCTGTTTTGAGGAAAATTGCAGTCAGTGCTTACATTTCTTATCTGCCTAGTTTGATTCATTTGTTTATATTGTATATTTCTTTATAGTTGAGATGCTGGGGAAACGGATTTGGAGTGTATTTTTGCACACAAAATTCTCCAGCTTTCTGATTATTATAGTGGTCAAAAATGCCACATCTTTCTGTGAGATTATTGGCTGATCATAAAGTAGGAATGCGAATATTGCTTGGGTCATGTAAACTGGAGGTTTTCCATTGTCTGATTACTCAAGTGCATGCAAACTCCTTGATCAGATTACTGATAATATCAGAATTTCTGCAGTTTGTTAAATTTAAGTTTGTCAAATGCATGTAAATGTACTCATTGTAACAATTTATTTCAACAAACGTGTGGTGGTTTTTTGGGCCATTTTTGGGTTTATGAATTGCTACTAAAATGTAAACACACGTATAGTTGCCTTACAGTAAAAGGATCACACGTGTAAAAATTGCCATAGACCTGGTCAGGCATTCAGTGAGACCACAGCTGAAAAGTTGTTAATGCTCACTAGCAACAACTGGCTAATGCAAGCTGAAAAAATATCATCATAGTGTGATTTTGGGCCAGCACATGTAAAAGGGTGTGAGACCTTCAAAATTAGTTTGCATTTGAATCTTTGAGTCTATACAGAGTTCAATTCCTGAACAGAGCCGAGAGTTCAGCTCTCCTTCAGTGCCTCAATGCACATTTGCTGGAAGCTTCCCATCTGTTTGGGTCCTTTGATGTGTCACATGTTGTCTGCTTGGCAAATGGTAGTTCTGGGATTATTTGAGTATGTAGTCTTCCCTCTAGTATTTGTTTGCAGAGATGATTGAATTGATCTTTTACCCAGCCTCTACTCTTCCTCCATCAGGCTTGCAGTTAATGGAATAATCATAGTCAATCTCTAACAGTGGCCCTAATGGAGTTTGTACTGTTCTATAAGAAGAATTCTTAATGCACTCCCAATGCATTCCTGTAAATCAGATAGCTGCAGGACTGATGCATGGATTTTCCACCCTTTTACAATAGTGTTTGAATGTTTGTGAAGGCTTAAGAATTTTCAATATTTCTGCATTTACATTTACATTTATGGCAACTTACAACTCGTACAGTCTTACAATTCATGCAGTGGTGGGTTAAGAGCTTTGCTTAAGGACCCAACTGTGGCAGCTTGGCAGTGGTGGGATTTGAACCCTGAACCATCAGGTCCAAATTCCAGTACCTTAACCGCTAGGCTACCACAGTCCCATAAATACAACCTAAAAATCATCATATTTTCAAAAAATCCCAATGTTTTTAAAGAGAACCCAGTTAAACCTTATTTTTTTGTCATTTTTCCATGGAGAAAGCAGCAGCTCTCCGAAAAAATATATTGTTATTTATCTGTGGTTTGCTAAAGACCATGTGAATAAGTCAGAACATTTTGTGGGCTTTTATTTATAAAATGTTTAACACTGCATTCCGGCATACGAACCTTATCCCATCTGTGAAACATGATGGTGTTAGTATCATACTTTGAGCCTGTGTTGCTGCGGTCAAGACTGCATTGATGGAATGCTGTGAATGCAATGAAGTATGCTCTAGCAAATTGTAATGGAAAATGTCAGGACATATGTCTGTGAAATTAATCTCAAGAGAAAGTAGGTCAGGAAGAAACCACCCTTAGTACACATTCTACCAAAGAATGGGTAAAAACAAAGTTTTGTTAAAGGCCCAGTCATAGAACTTTTTGTGGTTGTACTTGAAGCAAGAAGTTGTGTTGATGTGAGGAAACTCACCAACATCACAGAGTTGAAGTTTTTCCTATGTTAAGGAATGGAGGTCCTGCAGGTCTGCAGGTCCCCCAAGGCAATGTGTAGAACTAATTAAAAGTTCAGAGACTAGAATGACTTTACAGAATGACTTTGTCTTAATGCAATGAGATTAAAAGTAATGGCTACACACTAGACACTAAAAGCAAGAGTGTCATACTTGTGCCAATCACAGATGTGTAATATTTGAATATTTTCCTTAATAAATAAATTACCAAGTATAATATTATTGACTCATTTGTTAATGTTCTCGCTTTGTAATGGACTTGTGTGAAATTTAATCATATTTGTATGAAACTATAGAAATACAGAACATAAAGGCATCACAAACTTTCAGGGACCAATTTATGTCTAACTGCATATTTGAAATTGCCATGTAACTCACTTGCCAAGAATAAAACAATAATGGGATAGTGCCAATCACTATTTTCTTTGTTCTATGGGAGACGTGGTCATTTATTAGCCTTTTCTGTGCTATTCGGTTGTATCTGGCTGCCTTAGTGTTAGATTATTGTTTACTGGCAGTAACGTAGCATCTAGTGGCGAGAGGTGTAGTTATACTGGATGCTTTGGGTAGCTAAAACAATAATAAGCATATGTCTGTATATGTGGTCACATGTTGTTGGCAATGGTAAGCAATGATAAAGACCAGATTGTTTTGGGACCAGTCCATTGTCTGCACCCAGTGACAAAAGACCCTGACACCTATTGCAGTTTTACATTTGACACACAATACTGTAGGTCTGATTGGTAGATTTAGTACACTGGAAACAGTTTAGCCAGGGAGGCTTATTTTGCTTTTCTCATAGTCTGGCTCATGCAAATTTTTGAGGGGCTTTCAAAAGAATTACATGGTAGTGACTCCTTAGGACCATTAATGGCCAGTTAGCAATGTCAGCAAAATAATTGCACAGATTCAAAGATTCAAAGTTGACTGAATCTCACATGTAGTTAGTGGCTTTTTGAAAATCTGTTTTATCAATAATTACTGCTGTTTCACAAGAAATACCAAACCACTTTATATGCATTAAAGCCTGGCTGTTATTTTTAGCAGCAGGGTGTTAAAAAGACTACCTGTGGTGTGCCAAGGCAAACCTGTAGACGGTGCTTCAGACAAAAATGCGCATTTCACTTACACTTACTGATTGGCTATGGATTATTTGTGGATTCTGTTTTTTTTCTGGGTTCTGTGGGTTTGATGAATTAGGAAGTTTTAGTATGATTATTCAGTTTTGCAATCAGTGAACCTCCTGCATGCAGGGTTGCTCTGCAGTCCCAGGATGTTGCTGATGACCTTTAATTTTTGTCCTAGGTTATCAACCATTAATTATATACCTCTGCAGACTCCGAGATGGCAGATAAGATTATTCTGCTTACATCGAGCAAATCCTGTTGCCATTCCTGTGACATACTGTTGGTGACCACATGACTGTGAATTTTAGAAGGTGATGACATATGGATTGGCTTTAGTCTTCTTAAAGCATGTGATGCATCTTAAAAGTTTGATTGAATTGGGTCAATGGGACAGCATCTGTCTGTTTTTGCATCCGTGTTTGTGACTATGGATTAGGTAACACATGGTTTCCCGATATAGACAAATATGGCATGATTTGATACATATGTTATTGTAATATTAATGAAAATCTACTATTTGATGCATATCTAACACCTGTTCCTACACTGAGTTGTAATTTGAGCACAATTGGCTACAAAAAGAAAACCCAGGCTGATTACTGTTTTTATAAAGACAAATACCATCAATCTAAGCAGAATATGTCTGTCACATCTGTCACATCTCGTCTGTGAAAAGTACAGGGTGCTAGCAGCAGATCTGCCAATTATGTTCTATTGAAAAAGCTAATCAAAGACTACAATGCTGGGCAGTGCCACCATCATTAAGCATTCTGATTATGGTTGTTTTGTCAGAAACATTCATAACAGTGGCCTGCTAGAGGTCATTTTGCAGGGCTCTGTCAGCGCTCATACTGTTCCTCTTTGTAGAAAAGAGCAGATACCCGTTCTGCTGAGGGGTTAAGAAACTTCTACGTCCTTGTCTAGCTGGTCTAGATGCCATAACTTAACTGCCTCCTGGAATGTCCTATTTACTCTTAAGCATTCTATACATTTCTTAGGCATTTTGTACAGTGCGAGATATCACACATTTCATGTAATGTGTAAATATTTTTTTTTTAAATCAGCCTAAATTGGAACAAGTTTTTATTAACCTGTTTACGTGTAACATTTAGTCATTTGGCAGACACCCTTATCCAGAGTGACTTGCAAAATGTGCACATAGTTGAAGGTGCCGTGATGTAAGTCCTCTGTGATCTAGGAGTGTTCAGTAACAGTCACATTTTAAATATTTGTTTTTCCAAAAATAACTTAGCTCCCTCAGAGTTGAAGTACCAGGGCTTGAAGGAGAACGTTTCTAATTTACATATTAGCAAATTAGCCATTTAAACATCTAAAGGAAGAAGAAACTCCTTGTATATGGCTTAATTCAATTTTCAACTGTTCAGGTTGTGTCACACAAGAAAGTAAATGCTCTTTTTGAAGCTTAAAGCGTTCAGTGTATTTGGTCCCTTGCTAAATTCAATAAGTTATTGGTAAGTCATGTTTGTCATTTACTGCTATGTGTTTATTTTCTCCTTCACTTCCACACTGCTGATTCTCCCTCTCCAGTGGACAATCTTATGTGAATTACTACATCATAATGGTGTACAGATGGTGGTACAGAAGTCCAGTAGTGCTAGTATAATTCCTGATCAAGCTTCTTCCAATTTGTAATTGTCATCCAGATGAACGAGCCAGATTAAGTACATGCTACTGTGGCCTGTTTTCTTGTATTCTAACAAAGGGAAAATAATTGTATATGGTTGTTATAAACAATGATACATGCAATCTAACTGTAGCATAAGACTTTTGCACAGTACTGAATATTGCATTAATAAATTATTTTTTTAGTCCTCTGTGAACACTTTGACGTTGTGATTGGTTGTTGGGACTTTTAGTATTGTGTATTTCTATGCCTTTTCTCCAAATGCCACAGGTATGTTCATAATATTCTTAGAGTGAGAATGGATAGCTAATCTTTTCTCAACAATGGCTTTCACAACACCATAACTTACTACTACTTACTACATCATAATGGTGTGCAGATGCTGGTACAGAGGCACTGTTGGTAAATGACTGTGTGAGTGCATTAATGTGCTGATGTTAGTTTTTTTATGCTTATAGCTACACAATTGTGCTCAAATAACTCTTTTAGGGTAAATACATACATGAAATAGTTGTTGTACAATATTAGCATGGACACATTTATAGAGTAGTTAAAAAGTACTGGTCTTGAATTCTAGTAAGTTGTGTTGGCAGTTAGGATACTTGCAATATTTTCCATGATGTGAAAAATTGGGTGCAAAATCTTTTCGATCCAAAAACAACTGGATAAAGCAAACAAACTTTGCAGCCTGCTACACCATCCACATGGTTACTGTATCAACTGTGTTTGGACACTTTATACACCAGTAGCAGTATATGTTGTATTGGTATTGTTTAAATTAACTTCAGTCCTTTTGTTTTTGTGCAGGACCGGAAGCTTTCCCGTTCAGAGCGGCAGCGCTTCAAAGAAGAGGCTGGCATGCTAAAGGGTTTGCAGCACCCTAACATCGTCCGCTTCTACGACTCGTGGGAGTCTCCCTCTAAAGGGCGCAAGTGCATTGTATTGGTTACAGAACTTATGACATCGGGCACCTTAAAAACGTAAGTGATGATTCCTCATCTTACTTTGCTGGCAAACTCAAAATTAATATGAATCCACATTTAGTAAATCTGTTAATTGTATACTAAAGTGTTTTAGTATAATTTAGTATTTAAATATTTTTGTGGTTTTAAGGAAGTCAATGTGGGCAATTTTAATTTTGAGGCAAAAGGTGAACTCCATTTCCCAACAACTGCTTGCTGATACATTTTTGTTGATGAATGGTTTTTAGTTTTGTTGCTTCAACATGTCTTAGGACCTCTAAAATAACACCAAAATTACTGCGCATGTGTTTACCTGGCTGCCGTAAAGGCACTGCTAGTGAATGTGGCACTGTACTAATATATTAGCATGGCATGTAAATTTTGTTACTACAAGGCTTTTGGTGCCAAACATCAAGTGAAATTAAAGTCACATGTGAAAGTACATTCAGATAATCCACATTGGTCCCATTAGTACATTTTTACCATGCCATGCATGCCAGTATGCAAACAGGTGAGCACAAAGGCCATGGCCAAATACGCCAGTTGGTGTACTTGCAGCATAAAAGTGCACGTTCTAATAACAGTACAGCTTTGACAAGTATGTGAACATTACAACAAGTATGTGGAACTCATTACCAATGGGCAGATGCAGCATAAGGTTGGCTAGCACTAAAAAAATAGCAAATAACCAATTCTGTATTTTCTATAACAAATTTGCACTTATGTCTTTAAATAAGACTTATGACTTATGTTTTCAAATATATGGACCCCAAAGCTGATACTTTCTTTAGTGGACAAAATAAGTTTAGGTTTACACTGAATGAGTCATTTTTTTAAGTCATGTTTATGAGAATTTTGGCTCATGATGTCAGCATGAATGATATAAATGCTATAATGATTATAATGATTCATTGCTTCATAATACTCTTTTCCACTGATCTTCATTCCATTTCTTGTGAGCTTTAACATAGCTTGGCTTTTTGTTTTTTAGATAATTCCTGATCAAACTTCTTCTAATTTCCATTGTCATCAAGATGAACAGGCCAGATTAAGTACATGCTACTGTGGCCTGTTTTCTGGTTGTATTCTAACAAAGTGAAAATGATTCTATATGGTTGTTATAAACAATGATATATGATAATAGTTTTGCACAGTAATGAATATTGCATAAATACATTTTCTGTCTTTTGTTAACATTTTGACGTTGTTATTGGTTGTTGGGACTTTTAGTATTGTTTACTTCTATGCCTTTTCTCCAAAATGCCTCAGGAATATTCATAATAATCTTAGCATGAGAATGTATAGCTAATCTTTTCTCCACAATGGCTTTCACAACACCATAACTTTTTAGAAATCTATCTATCTGACTAGATTGTTACTATCATAAAACACTGAATCACAATAGGGTGGGTAAACAAAAGTGAATGCTGGAGAGGAGGGGCTTGACACCTCCATGTGAGAGGTGCAGTTTGGGTAGCTGCTCTCGCGTCAGCTGCTGCTCTTACAGATTCCTAAAATTCCTCCATGTGGTGAGGGGAAGAGATGCAGTAATGCAGTACTGCTGACCAGAGAGAAAGAGAGCCTGAATAGAGCACAGGGATTATCAGCTCCCTCATGTGGATGCGTGGATACTGGCTTAAATACAATTGCTCTAGCACATTTTATAACCATAGCAGAGAGTTTCTTATGTCTTATGTTGGTCTAATAGACATGTTAGTGTCATAAAAAGCTCACCCAAATAGCACTCACTGATATTAAAGTGACATGGTCTTTCAATTTTTGCCTAATTGTTTTGGACTACACAGGGCAGACAGAAAGCCAAATCTGAATGGATGAATACAGTCATTAACTTTCTCCAACTTGAGCATGTTGGAAAACTAAAAGCACACTTCATCAGAGCAGAACAACAGTAAAAGGATAGGAGGGACAAGTAGAAGGAAAAGAAAATGAGAAACCAGCAGGCAGTAAAAAGAGATACAGGCCAGGCAATATTATTTCTTTCTCAGATTATTCTGCTTGTGCTCTCACACAGTCATACAAATACTACAATTCATTTAAAAAAATGTTAACACAAATGTTCTATGCCATGTTATTTCACCTAAATTATAAGCATTGTTGAGTTGTTTAAAGTGGCCTTTTTTGTGGCTATTTTAGGGTTTTTGAACCATGAGTCACTTGGAACCTAGTGCCCATTTGGCTGCTGGACCAAGTGTGAATCAAGCTCAGATGCTTGAGTAGTCTTTCAGTGTGATAATTTAGAGACAATCCAGGCTTTTTTTTTTGGAACTGGCAAACATTTGCTCAGTTTTGAAAAATGAGATGTTGGTGTATACAATTCTCAACACGCATACCATGCTTTATCTTGGCCTACATTTATGGGATGTGTTGAAGGGTTGATATTTGGTGAAACCACTCCTCACAGCTGTCACAACAGATGACCTATACGTAGAGTCCAAAAATGGACCCGCTCACAAAGATTCGTGTCAATTTTAAACCATGTAAAGGCATAAAGAACATTGTAAATATTAACGGAAATACCTAGTGTATCACCAGTTCTCCAGCACTTTAAGAGTAGTTATAGTATATGCAGATGATCATAAAAGGTGTTTTTATATAAAATAACTCATGCTTATATGATAAATAGGTTTTTTTTTTTAAATATGATTATTAGCCCACATATTTCAGTATAAAGTGTTATTACGAGTAATACAGGATCTTGGTGTTCTATTGATTATATCAGTGTTTTACAACAAAATAAAGATACCATAACGTCTAATATTAAAATTCTGATATAAGAATAACAGGACTGTAAGAACTATTCTTAACCAGTCAGATTGTAAGGTTAGAATGAACTGTTGTATAAAATACAAAGCTTATGAAAAGCCTATGAAAATTGTCATATATATTGCTATATATAAAAGTGCCATTTTAAGTACATGTATTTATAATAGAACATTAAATAAATTAGCTTTAATGTTTGTGGTTGTTAATGGCACAAAGTACCACTTTGGATAAGACAGGTGTTGCCACCCGTAACATCAGCCTGATGAGTAAGGCCAGCTAAATAAAACAAGGGCTGTTATCACAGTTCCTGTTGTTTCCTTTTCCCCCAGCCTCACCCTCTTGTATGAATGAATAAACAAGACAATTATTTGATTTTTACTTCAGTTATATAGTAGTTAGCTTTTTATTTTACATTGGCAGATGCTTTCACCCATAGCAACTGATAGGGGATTCAGTCCAGGAATGAAGTTTATGGCTAAACATCTGAGTCTGGTGGAGTTTTTTAAGGTTAGCCATTGTGCTACCATGTTCATATGTTTTATATCAAACCAATACAATGTGTTTTAGGTGTAACTATAAATTAAAATGTAAGTCAAACACTTTATGTAGCTGTGCACTAAAAGGTTAAAATGTGGGTGTGTCACATCTAAATACCAGGACACCTGATCCCACTCTAATGCTGGGCCACCAAAGACCATACTGAAAGGCTTTTGTCTGCCCATTGTGGCTTAGGTAAACTCATTTGCTTACTTTTTTATGTGTGGCTTTGTAAGGTTATTAGTGTGGGCCCCTGAGATGGTTAGTAAATACCCTTAAAGATTCATCCTGTATACGTTTAGCCAGTGTCACTTAAATGTTGATTTGAAAGCTGATTGAGTGTTCTGTGGAGTACCTTTAACTGTAGCTTCAACTTTAATGGGTGTGTAACTCTGGAACAACTTTGGTTAAAATTAAGTGAACTTTAATAGCAGAAGCGTACTACTTTAATTCTTCTTTAAAACATGAATGCTTATGTGAGGTCCTTGCCTTATCTTTTTAAGAACATGCATCTTAGTATCATAGTAATATTAAAAATATAAACTTTATTACAATAAAAAAAATTATTAAATAAATATTAATGCATTTTAAAAGTTCCAAAAAACAAAATACAAACTGAATACATGCAAAGGCAATGATGTATATTCATACCCTCCTTTAGCGCAATTTCACAGTTTCTAAGTCGCTCTCCAGCACTCGTACCTCCCACCTCATTTGTTCAAATGTACAGACTTTTTATACTTGTCGTTATTTCCTAAACAATATAGTTTGACAACATTTACGTAACATTTGATTTTGTTAGGTTTTGTAATTACCATAGAGATTATTTAAATTATATGGTAGGATGTGTGTAGATTATTTGCAAATATTACACCATATTTGATTACAAATTGAGCATTCATATATCTTGGCATCTGTGGAGAGTCCTGGAAAGTTGATATGGCAGGCAGATTGTATTGTGCATTTCTGATTGAAGCTTTCATATACACTAGTATGCGCCATTTAAACGTCCTTCTGAGCAAGTAATGTAAGTAATGTAATAGTACATTACAATAGGAAATAAAATCTGTCTTTAAACTCTGGACGTTGTGGCCATTGAGCTCCATTTTTAAAGCAGTTATGCATTATTTAAACACTTTTATTGTGACAATATAAGTTTACTACCCATTATATACATTCTGTCTAGGTAAATACTATACAAATTAACTAAAGATTTGCAGTTGCCTACTGTGCACGATGTACGTGTATAGTCAGGTACTATATTGTACTATGCATGGTAAGTGAATCAAGTTTTATAAAAGATGCGGTTGTTTAAGATAAAGCACTATGTACAAAGAACTAAATAACAGTAGTTATTAACTGAATGTATTTTGCCCCACGGTAGACAAGTCACTGTGATGTGACTATGGTAATTTAAAGTGCATGTTAAACAGCACTTGTACATTATGTACAGTAGGGCTGTGTTGATCTTCTTGATTTGTGGATTCCCAGTGTCTGGGTTATACAGTCATCTTTATATCAAATAAATAAAGCCACATTGAGATTGCATACCAAAGCAAAATTGTAACCCTAGAAGGTAGATTTGGTGGTTTAGTAAATGAATTGTTGTTTTGACCCCGTTTTTTGCTCTGTTAGGAAAACCAAGGTAAAGATAAAGGCAAACATAATTAAGTATATAATAGGGACAACTATACAATTTGTATAATATATAAAATGGGACAATATCAATTTATATTTGATCTTTTATGTCACGTTTCTAATAGCACATCTCAAATTACAAAGAAGTATTGAGTCACTAGGCAAAACATAACCAGTTTCCTTCTAGTGTTTTTTAAGTAATGGCCAAGCTCTTTAACCAGATCAGAATTTGGAATTATGTGGGAAAACTTTTTGAAAGCTTTATTGTCTTGCAGGCATTCTACTCTTTCCACAGTGTGAAACGTGTTTACATAACAGCTCTGCTAACTTGTTTGAATCACCTGAAGCTTGAGTAAGCAAGTGATATGTGGGCCATTGAGCATGCTTGGCTTTTGAATGCATACCTGACACATCTATGCTTAAAAGAAGAGAAAATCTCCCCAGTAAACAGACTTTGTAAGCTAGCACTCCCTTATCTGCTTCTTCTCAAGACAAACTGGCTGAGCAACAAGTGCTGTTACTGCTCCAGCATTTATCTGTTTGGTTTTGTTTACTGTGCTTGCAGGTATTGCTATAGAAATAGGGGGGAAAGGGAGAAAGAGAAAACTGAAACAAAAAACCTTTGCATGCTATGCTTAAATTTTTTTTATTTAAAAAAAACTAAACATTTTTCCTTATTATTGTAAGAGGACTGGCAGGCCCTGGAAATGTATTCACACTCCGTACTTAACCACTCTATACATTTAAAACATGCACATGAAAAGTGATCCTTTTGAAAAGACTATAGTTTAATTTTACAAACCTGTATATTTATCAATCCACAAGAATACAAATTGCCTGCATATTCTCAAGTTGCACACGCCTATGCAAAATTCTCTAACACTTCTATTCATGCCCCCATTCATTATAAAGCCACTGTCAAACCCTTTAGGCCAAATGTTACATGTATGATTTAAGGTTAATACTTTTGTCAAAAATGGTAAAATGCGTTGGTTATGGAACAAAAACTCTACCTCATGCCTAACTAGGGTGCAGTCACTGATGTACATTTAATTAAAAAGGCACTAGAATGTAAGGGCAGCTGACAGTCACCTAAAACTTCATAGATGTTGGATTAAGTCAGTGTATAAGTTGTGTGCTTTGTTTATTACTGAAGCAAGAGCAGACCTATTAAATGTAGTGGTTGACATACCTTTTTCAACATAAACTGAAATTGATAAACCGTTATTTATTTAATTGTGATACAAACTATAAATGTTTGTAAAGCAGAATATGTTTACCTGTTATGACATGGCTAAAAATCAGTTTCAATTTGAGTAATTAATGTGAAATCCACGTGATTTTGATGACACAGGTGTCCCTGTAATTTTAGGAACGAGAGAAACAAACTTGGTCGTCTTGCAATCTATGATTTGTATCTTTGGTTTGCGTACTTACTAAATAACAGGGTGGGCCGTCGATCCCAAGATGCAAGTTGATTCTGTGATTCTAGACAGTGAAATCTAGAAATGCAAAATAAAGATAATGGTGTTAATTTCACAGAATGGAAATGATTTAGCTTGAGTTTGTGCCTAAACTCAAAGTAGGAGCTTATGGCGACTGCCAAAAAGCCCCACAGACTAATCTGGTGTTTTTTTGCTTTAAGAAAATGGAAAACAAACTTGAATGTAAACTGTGTGACAATATTGACACTACTAATGCATGTTCAGGCTACACATCTGAAGGAGCTGACTGTTAGAAACAGGTTTGACCAACCAAGTTAATTTAGCTAAAGTTAATGCCACCCACTTGGTATGCACATTACGTATGCAGTACAAACCCAATCTTAAGCTCTGCCTGTACCTGCTTCGGCAAAATTGTTGCTGGTGTGGGCAAAACCATAAAGTTATGGAACTGCATGCGCAATTGTTCATGTGTGAGTATTCCATCCATCTTTAATGACAGTTATGGCTTCCAGTAACCTCTCTGCCTGTTTGCTCTCATTGAGTAGGCTTTTGTAACGAGGATTACTGTGTTTAAACCCTGGCTGTGGTGCAGCTCCAAACAATTTATTTAGGACATGCTAATCTAATGAATGTGAAGGGGGCATACTACCCTCGTCACATGCCATTGTCCCTTCTGAGATCCAAGCTCAGTCTGTGTATGAAAGGGCAAAATCTTATGGCGTATATTAAATGGCACCAAATACAGTGTACTACCATTGGTTATTACGAGTAAAGTACAAGAAAACCACTTTTAATAGACAGTAGCAAAGTACATGTCCACTGTACACAAGTCCAGGTTGGACACTGATTTACCTTATGAACATCATGGTATAGATTCAACACATTACTGGAAACATTCTTCAGAGATTGTAGTCTATATTGACATGATAAGATAATGTTGCTGCACATCCATGATGCCCATCGTTCCACCACATCCCTATTGGACTGAGAACTGGTGACTGTGGAGGCAGTAGAGTGAACAGTAAACTCATTGTCATGTTCGAGAAACCAGTCTGAGATGATTTGTGCTTAATGTGACAAGGCACATTAAAGATGGGTACAACGTTGTCATAAAGGGATGGACGGGATCAGCAATGACATTGGTAGGTTGTGGGCTTCAAACGATACTTAGTTGGTATTAAGGGGCCTGATGTGTGTGAGGAAAATATCCCCAGCAGCATTACACCACTAGCACCAGCTTGAACCTTTGATTCAAGACAATATGGGTACATGCTGTTGTGTTATTTATGCCAAATTCTTTCTGATCGTCTGTTGTCCAGTTTTGCTGAGCTTCTCTAAATTGCAGCCTCAGTTGCCTGTTCATAGTGGACAGGCATTGCATTTGGTATAGTCGTCTGCTGCTGAAGCCCAACAACAAGCCATTTTCTCACGGAACTGAAAAATGTCACTGGATATTTTCTCTTTTTCAGACCATTATCTGTAATTCCTCGAGATGGCTGTATGTGGAAATCACAAGAGATCAGCAGCTTCTGATCTACAGTTGTACCAAATTTGTTCCATAAGGAATAATGTGCATTGAATTAATCAATTTTAGACCCCTAGAAATGCCACACTGTATAAGACATTGTATGAATTAGAGGAGCTGTATTGTACAGGTTTACAAAGGGAATATGTTCCATCATAAGTTAAATGTATCACAAACTAATGAGTTAACTGTAGTCTATACTGTATCATACCGGGTTCTGAAGTGGCCGAGAACCAAGGTACCACTGTATTCAGACCAGCCATTCTAGGATCTACAACTGTACCATGTTTAAAGTCACATGAATCACAGTTCTTCTCCATTCTGATGCTTGGAACTTCAGCAGGTTGTCTTCACCGTGCCTACATGCCTAAATGCAATGAGTTGCAGCTCAAGATTGGCTGATTAGATATTTCCGTTAACAAGCAGTCGAACAGGTATATCTAATAAAGTGGCTACTAGGTGTGCAGTGTGCTTCTAAGACTTTAAAACAAAAATCTTTTTGTGTAGTAACTGTTGGTGCTTTTGGATGTGTGTCTGTGATCCACCCTTGGCTAATGTTGAAAGAATGATGTCAAGTTTAGTACTACCAGATAAAGCTCCACTGCACACCTCAACCTCACCTGTGTTATTATATATAATATTATAATAATATATATAATATAATATTATAATATTGAAGCTGCTCCCTCAGCACTTGTCTTATCCCAAATGTTTACAGTGATGAGCTATGAGCTATTTAAATGGTTTAAACAGGCTTTTCTGGGCATTTGATGAGCGGGCTATAATCCACTTTGAGCTGATTTGAACCCTTTTTGATTTAGCCTTCACAACTATGTTTGATATTTAACTGAAGCTTTAAACACTTATAAGCTTTAGGTGAGGGTATGGTGGATAGCGAGGATATGATCCTCAAGAGTTTTTTTTAACCTTCACTTTTTGCAATGTTAACTGCTCTTGTTTTTATCTTTACATCTTTAGATGATCTGTTTTGAGCTGCTGTACAACAGTTTTACAGCTGCAACGTTGGGAATAAAGGTGACTGTGACACGTTTAATTCCTGTATAGTAATGTTGTGATGTTTCTTTTGTGTGCAGGTATCTGAAGCGATTCAAGGTAATGAAGATAAAGGTTCTGAGAAGCTGGTGTCGTCAGATTCTGAAGGGCCTACACTTCCTCCACACTAGGACTCCTCCCATCATCCACCGGGACCTCAAATGTGACAACATCTTCATCACAGGTCCCACCGGCTCCGTTAAGATCGGTGATTTGGGTCTTGCAACCCTAAAGCGCTCTTCTTTTGCCAAGAGTGTCATAGGTATGGCTTGGCTTCTCAAATGACACTTTAGTTGATTGTACCTTTTATGTCAAGTTTTTTACCTATTTTACTAAATATGTGCTTCGAATAGGAAAACTGCATGGGAATTCATCTCCTGTCGGTTTAAAAAAATTTTTTGAAACCTTGATGATGCCTGAGTCAACACTTTTAGGTATTAATCTAAGTTTTCCTGGCAGGCAAGGCCTTTGTTTTATTATAGTGATTTTGGAATAAGAACACGGCAAATGTCTTTGAAGGAAAACACCTTTTAGTTCCATGTCTCAGCCAAAACCAATAATAAGTGCAACAAACAGCTAACTGGCTTGTAAAGGACCACCTTACATTTTCACAAATGGGGATGTATTAAGTTTACAATATGCCTTAGGGATCATACACTGTGGAGTCTGGTTGTGAACCAACCACTGAAGATTTTCTTGTTCAATGGCAGGCATTCTTTGGATTTGAAAACTCTGGTCTTTAATGGCTAAATTATGCTCATAAAATTTTCTCTGAATGTTGACCTTATCACATTTGTTTTTCTTCTCACTCAGGAGTTGGAAGATCTGTTATCCCTTTCTTTTTGACTCTCTACCCTTTGTTTTTCTGAAATTGTCTTTCCATTTTTTCTTCCTATGTTTCTCTCTCATTGCACTGATTATTTAATGTACAAGTTCAGACAGTAAGTATGATCTAAAGTTGCACCGGTAAGTTATGCAGTGGCCCACAACTTGGAGGTTAGAAAGGCTAAGAATAAACAGTTTTTTTTTCCCTTTTCTGTGTGACGCCTTTTCTTTAAACAAACCCGATCTGCGTCACAGAAGGATTCTCTTTTAGCTTTTACTATAAGATTTGCTTTTATACGTATTTTTTCTTTATTTATAAAGGAGATAAGCAGTTATTGGTTATTGTTATTTGTGCTGGTGCCATCATTCAGCAATGAAGATGACCTGGAACCAATGCTTTCCCTGCTTCCTCCCCTTTTTTCTTGCTACAATCTTTCTTCTTAGTTTCACATGGAGTGACTTTTGTTTCTCTCTCTTTGTTGAAATTTGAAATTTGCTTCTGAATGGTTCTTTTGCTTTAAGGTACTCCTGAGTTCATGGCCCCTGAGATGTATGAGGAGAAGTATGACGAATCGGTGGATGTGTACGCCTTTGGGATGTGCATGTTGGAGATGGCTACTTCAGAGTATCCGTATTCTGAGTGTCAGAACCCTGCTCAAATCTACCGCCGGGTCACCAGTGTGAGTATCTCAGGAATAAACTTCTTCACTTGCTTTTTTTAATACTACTCACAAAAATGAGATCTTTTAAAATGAAATATCCTATAATGAAATATCCTCAAATTTTTGTGAGCAGTGTATATGCAACCTCTGGGCCTTTTGAATTACAACATATTCATTTGTTTTTCTCAATCACTGTCTCTTATTACAAGTTCATATTTTTTTATATTGTTCTTCCAGTATTTACAGGTATTCCCTGTTTTGCGATGGCCCAACTTACGAGGTTTTGATAGTAAAAAGTGTCACTGACTTAGTATTTAAAAATTTAAAGACAAGCGATACTTGTTATGCATCAGAATAGGATGTTGGCAGTGTGTGACGTAAGGTGGTGAAGTGGTGGGAGGAATGAACACTGGGGTGAACACTTATTCAATAAATTACTTAAGATATGAAATACTTTATTTTAAAATACGCCTTATGTTAATGATTTTGCCAAATTAAGTGTTTTAGGCAACACAGATTAGGGTACACTATGCACTGCGATACCCTTCTGAGCTCAATTTGGAACTTGGCAGTACCGGTATATAACATGGGGTGTCATGTAACGAGTGATAAATACTGTGCTTGTGGTCATTTATGGTATGAAGCTTGTCTAAGGTATGATATGATATATAATATGAGGGTACGCTTACACAGCACATAAAAGCATAACATAACAGCATAACAGAGCAATGCCTTGGTTTCTTTAAAATTCGCTATTGAACTTTTTATTTTCTTTTGACACTGCAGCTATGTCCTCCTGTGGCCACGTTTTGCCATTTCTTTAAATTTCCTTAAACACAGAGTGGTTGCAATATTTGCTTTCTAATATTGTTTGCATGCATTTATATATCAGACTTGCAGCAATGCCAGTATCACTGTCAAGCCAATCCGGAGTATCGGATCAGTATGCCACTTGCAGTTATGTTCATTCAGTCTTGTTGAACGTGTCGTTGCTTTAACTGTAGCGCGTTAGTGGTGTATTGTTTGGGCACATCTTGCGTGCTTCAGTAGATACGCATAGCTCCAAATATGTTTTTCATTATAATTGTTTTTGTTGGTTAACGTTGTTTACGTCAACCCAGTAATTTTAATCCTTTGTGTCTTGTGTTGATTTTGAAGCTGTGTTCAGGTCATATGTAAAGCTTTTGTTCTGCTGTGAAAGCATTGTAAAAGTGGACCCTAATGGGATGGCCTTTAGCTTCCATTCATGTGATGCTTGTTTGGCTATTACAAACTTGGAAAAAAACAAGGCAGTCATGGGGCTGCTGGAGTACAGGCTGATCAGATGCCTAGTCTAGTTGAGAGGTATTTTGCTTATTTTTACCATTGATTTTGATCTCAAAGTCATTTTTAATACCTGTACTCCAATGTACTCTATCTTTAAGGAAGGCTAGTAATTTTGTATATGTGTCATGAAAAAGCTTACAGCATGCGATCCCTTAAACCCTGTAAATGTGTTATATGATAATATTCAGTAATGTTACACCTGTGCTTGGGACCAATCAGACTGCACTTTAGTCATTGGGAGACGCTGCTTTTCATTTGGGTGCCAAGATGGAAATGATGGCGACTTGAGTCCTGTTAATGTGTTATGTGATAGTGCTTTAGAACACAGGGAACACTCTGTAATGCTAATCCTGCTGTAACCAGTAAGATTGCACTTTAGCTTTTGGAGGATGGATGCCGGCATAGAACTAGTGGTTCTGAGAGTAGGGACTGGTGTACAGCAGTGCTGTTGGAACCAGTCCTAAATCAGTGTGGCGTCTCTGATATTTAATGAAAATTGTACTAAGTGCAGTGTTTAATGGAGATTTACCCAACATACACTGGCGTTTTTAGCATCATTCCTCAAATGCATTTTATACCCCTGTTTTTTGCTGTATCAAGCATCTCTGTTGGAGTAACTGTGTTGTTAAAAAGGCTGCAGGAAGCTTCTCAGTCAGCTTAGTTGTAAAGAGAGTTAAAGAAACAAAGATTTTGGTTTGGCCTGCATGGGGTGACATGTATGTTGTTGTGTATTTGTCAGCATTCAGAAAGGGAAGTCAGATGGAGGTCACAGTTTATTATCCTTCCACAAATATTGGCAAAAGGAAACCCCATGACATCTTCCCATACACAAAACCTCCAGACATCCTAATCTGTTATCCAATAGGGCAAACACAACAGAGCTTGAAAAGAAGCAATTCAATTTTGATGCAGTCAGTGGGCATTTTGAACTTGGTTTTGAGTTCATTCTGTTTGAGTGCACATCTGTTGTCCCTGCCCCCCGCCAAAGCCTAGTTATGTAACAGCCCTTCTTATTTTGAAATGAATTAGTGTTTTCTTTCTGATGGGGTCAACAACTGCAGCTCTGTCATGTGAAAAGACATGGTGAAAAGGTTGTGCTTTCATAAATATTTTTTGAAAGAAGAAGGCAAGTTTTGTTAGGTTGGGCAAAAATAAATGTGAATAATAGTCCTGTAACTTTGGTTTTTTACGCAGTAGTTCTCGTTAAAAGTGCATTAAAGAGTTTCCAATTAGACAGAAAATATTAAAATGCACTAATCGCATAAATGAGGGGATATTTCACTATGGAATATTTCATTTTGGCATATCCTCTAATTTTTGCGAGCAGTATAACAGTTTATATAGAATGTTCAAGAGAACCATAAGAATGGAAATCATTTTATATATTTAAATAGACATACAACCAGTAAGGCAGTGAGCTTTTGAGCAAATGACTGAGGTTAGGGCTCTTAAACCCTAACTTCCACTTCTGCTCATGGATCTGTAGCATTCATGGACATAGAACTGTTTATTGCCACAATGTCTGTAGGTAAAATATTTTATTTTCTATAAAAATTTTAAGACCTCAACGATAAATCCAACAGATAATTATTGGATGGACATTAAACGGCCAATACCTGTATACTTAAAGGAAAATGGTTTACATTTACCAATCACAATGAATAATGAAAGTCTCTCTTCTCTACCCACTCTATAAACAGATTGTGTTACAGTAACGAGTGCCTCAAAAGCAGTGCTTTTGTGTAACATACTGTAAGGTTTACTCTTGAATGTAGGCTATAGTATAGTATAGTATAGCTTCAGATCACTACTTTGGAGTATAAAAGTGGTTGTGAATGTTTCCAGTTTTGCAATAAATGAAGTAAAAGTGGATGTGGCTGGAGGGCATTTGTGTTTTTGGTCTTTAGATCTTCAGAATGTGTATACTGTTTTATTGTAAGCCTCTGTATCTCATTTGTTCCAAATTAAATAATTTTAATGACCTGTCTAAATCCTTGGGTCATCTGCCCCCTGCTCTTTTTGCAGTGTTTTAATGAGATGTTCTTGGTGAGCTGTGAGAGTTTGTCTTGGGCTCAGTCATTTGGAGATAATGTAAACTTTATTTTGGGCTCTTGTTCTCATGGAGACAGCTTAATCCACCAGGCTCTTAAATACTGTTAAATAGCTGCTGCTCCATGAACTCAACTAAGAAATAACTTGCACATGGTTTATACCTCTGAATTCCTTGCACCTTTTGTGAGAGTTCTGCCTCTCATAATTACATTTGTACTATTATCATCCTCAGCCTGTGAGTCCACCTCTGGATTCCCTCCCACGCCACTTTCAAAAGTACAAATTGATTGCCTGTAATTGTTCCTTCTTTGTTGGACAGTGAAAGGGTGGGAGGCTGCATGTCCCCTTCTTAAAGGACCCTTTCTCTTTAAGCATCCGTGTTAATCACCTCATTATTGCAGTACATTGCCTTTCTGACTTAATTGCTTTAGATCTACAGCCCAGCTTAACTTTGTTTGCCTTTGGAGTCTGACTGTGGGGACAGACTTATATAATGGTCCAACAGAATAATTGGTAAACAGTGCAGCAGAGCAATGTAAGGCAGCATTTAGCCTTCAGCATTTTCTGTTCCAGGTTACCTCCGGTAAGTTCTTCAGAACTATTCTTCGAAAGCTGTTTGGACAGCCTGACATTCCATAGTCTCTGTTTTATATTAAATGATTTAGTGGTAGGTTTTTCAGATTTTTTTAGTGAATTGTTAGTGTGAAGATCATGTTTTGGGTGGAAATGAAAACTTTGTCTTTGGAGAACTAACTTTGAATAGTTCCTGTTGATTCAGTTGATAATGTCTGTAAGTGTAATAATAAGCAGTTCATTACCCTGACCCAAGCTGAATTACTTTTGCGCTTCAGTAATCACGCTTGGTGACTCACAGCAGCTGTTGTCTTGTGACATCTGAACTCGTAATTCTCAGATTGAGAACATGCATTAAACAGATGTTAGAGCAGTTAAATAGCAAAGCACTTTTACATTTGAAGGTTTTTTGAAGTCAGCCTTTAATTTTTGTCAGAATTAAAGTTCAGGCTGAATTTTAACCAACTTTGGGATATTGTACTGGCTATTAAATCAAACAGTACAAAGATTAAGACCTGTCTTTTGCGTCGTAAAAGAACATAATGCGAGACTAATCAGTGCATTGAACTTACTTTATCTTGGATTAAATACTCTGCCGCCTTAATCCTCTGGCTCTTTTTTGGGGCGTAGGAGGCTTGAAATACATCCAAAAGAAATAGTGAAAGACTTTTAAAAGCAGTGCTTACTGGTTATCGTTATGTGTATAGTTGGCAACAAAACATTACTAGTCTGCAGATGTTTTTAATTCATGCACTTGTTTTCGTCTTGTTTAATATGCATTATTATTACCCTCAAATAATGCGTAATGTTATACGTTAGTAGAGTGTAATAGTTACCTACGGTATTGTGCAGGTATCAATAATGTTGAACTTAGTGTTTGTGTAATCAGGGTAGCTGGAACAAGGGTGGGGTTGGATTTTCTCAAAATGACATGAGGCGTTTCTCATGGATTAAGACCTGTTTATTGTCTTTGCTTTTGCAGAAAGAGTTCATTTATGGAATCTTTTGTTCTGTTAGAACAATCTTTTGTGACATTTGCCAGTTACAGTATAACTAGTATATGGAATGTGGCTTTAAATACATTTATAGCTACACATGAGGTAAATAAACAAACTTGCTTCCATGTCTGTATAGCCCATAACTTGGCTATGGGCATGTGCATGGCTATTTGTATAGCAGGTGGGCCCAGGCTAACCTAAAATGTACTTATTGAGTTGTGTTTTTAGTCAAAGCAAATTACAGTTAGGAAAATACAACAATTTCATTGATCGATATACAGGGGATTTACAGTGGCATCATAATTCAGAATACAATTTTTGCTGAATGTGTGTTAATGTCTTATCAAATTTCTTATCGAATTCCTGTTGTGAAGTAGAAACAATGTAAAACAGGGAGTACCTGTAATAAACTTTATTATTATTAATAATATATTAAATATATTAATATAAAATCACAATAATTAACAGTTTACAGGCTTTTGTCAATGTAATCTTTTTTTTTTCAGGGTGTGAAACCTAGCAGCTTTGATAAAGTTGCCATACCAGAAGTGAAAGAGATCATCGAGGGGTGTATCCGACAAAACAAAGATGAGAGGTAATCAGTACTTCCTTTTACCCTCTTTAACTGGCACCCACAGATTTAAATAAGATTTAGAAAACCTATCTGTACTGCAATGTTGGTCACTATCGTTTCACAGTAACTGTAGATCTGACGTTATGAAAAAATTAAACCCAACCAACTGAAGATCTTTGGTGATTTGTTTGGAGTACCTTAGACTGTTCATTTTATCTAAAGCCATTTGGTTACTTTAGTTTTGTCTCTTCCCTGATCAGTGAGCTCAGTTTTTACCAGTGTTTTAGTGTTGTTATATTGTGCATTGTATTAGACAGGGTTCTGATATTGTGCTAATTAAATTTGGTATACAAAATATTAACTGATTTCGTACCAATGGTCATCTTGCAAGTTATTATTTTTGGTTTGTTTATCAAACTCTGTGTTACCATTGTTAATATTTTATCTGGGTTCGTGGATTGTATCTTTCTCTCCCTCTGTCGCAGATACGCTATCAAAGTCTTGCTTAACCATGCCTTCTTCCAAGAGGAGACAGGGGTACGAGTGGAACTTGCCGAGGAGGATGATGGTGAAATGATTGCCATCAAGCTATGGTTGCGCATTGAAGACGCAAAGAAACTGAAAGGCAAATATAAAGACAACGAAGCCATTGAGTTTTCATTCGACCTTAGTAAAGATGTCCCTGAAGATGTTGCCCAAGAAATGGTGGGTTCCTTATTTTTTCACTTAAACGTTCCTTATGTAAGCTATGATGCTAACTTGCTGTACGGAATGACAGGTTGAGTCTGGCTACGTGTGTGAGGCCGACCACAAGACCATGGCTAAGGCCATCAAGGACCGCGTGTCACTGATCTGCCGGAAACGAGAACAGCGCAAGTTGGTGCGAGAGGAGCAGGAGAAAAGGAAACAAGAGGCCGAACAACAGCAGCTGAGCGAATCCCAAAAGGCCTTGCAGTCCGGGCCTCCAGGAACACCAGGACCCGCTCAGGCTCACTGCAGCATCCAGCCATCCACGCCAGGCCCTGGACAGGTCGAGCCAGATGAATCTGAAGCAGATCAACACTTGCAGTTTCACTACCAACAAAGTGCCACCTTCTGTACGTACATGCGGCAATCTGAAAAGCAAATACACCAATGTTTGTCAACCTAATCCCAATCCAGCACGTGTGGTGGATGATCGATCAGCACAGACATAGTTATGCATTTCTCTCTAGCTGGAAATGAGTAGAAACATATAATTGTAGTGTATGGGCAAATACACAGATCAGACCAAACCACAAACAAACCAATAATTAAAATAGCTCTGATGATCTCATTATAACAGTATGTTAAATTGTGAGTGAGACAGTGAGTGAACAGTCAGAGTTATCATAGTTTGTGTTGGATGTTGAAGAAATAGATGGAGTGAGCAGACATCTTGGTTGGTGCTTCTCCTAATCACAATGCTTGGTGAGTACTTACCAACATTGATCCATGGAGCGGAAAAAAACTGTTGCTCCTGAAGGTTTATCAATATGCAAAAGCAATGCATATGTGTTTTCACACCAAACAGTTATGTAGGGACTAATTTGGGAGGTACTACCAACTCCCTGTGGAGCTCCCATCAGAACTACTTTCATTTCATGGCTTTTTAAAATTTGTATTTGCACAGATGGTTGGAATTCTGAAATGAAATAAGCCATGAGATGCATTTTAACACGCCTTAACACTGGAATATTCCGTTAATTCCTTTCCATAATGCACCTAGAAAACTAAAAGTACAAATGTCAAATACATGAACTGACATTTTCAACAAAGATAAAGCAAATAAAGTACTAATTTTATTGACCAGCAAAAAACTAAGAGCCCACATATAAGGACAAGAACAAAACACTCCAAGTGAGACCAGACCTTTCCTGCCACGAAATGGCTGAAGAGCTGAAGTGGCTTTAAACCTCACCAACCAACCAACCATTACATAATGCCTTGTTGGAGAAAGCGAACGTTTAGATTTTAGGTATCTAATATTAGAATATTGACAGTTCAGATCTCAGTTCACTCAATTCTGTCATTTGTTAGTCACAATCTTCTCTTAGCGTCTTTGTTTAAAATCAAAAGTAAAACTAATGTGACTAAAATTTGGAACCCTTTTCATTTCATTATTCACAACTTTGTGAGTGTTGTCCGTTTTCTAAACCTCTTATGTACTAGTTGAAGGCCTGGATGCATTACTATGCACTTTCTCTTCACAGCTGAGATAGACAGCGGACAGGGCTCCTCAATCATCAAAGAAACACCCCTGAGTCAGGTTACAATGTCCTATAGTTCTCCTGCAGCATCCCAGCAGCAGCCGGGGCAGGCAACTTATCCTGCTTCACAAGCTACCCAGCAGCACCCTGTCTTTCCTCAGCAGCCAATGGTAAGATACACACTGCACAATAGAGAAGTAGGGCTGCAGAATAATGGCTAAAATGATAGTCAGTACCAATGTGATGATTGTTTACGTTTTCCAGCCCATTTGGATATATATATATATATATATATATTATACTTAATATTTTTTTCACTTATGTTAAGTGCTCATAATTTAACTGGAAAAATCTGTCCCTTTAAAAAAAAAAAAAAAAAATGCATTCAGCTAAGATCAGAAATACCCACAGCCGATTGTTTTTCTATTGGATCCAAAGATTGTAATTAGAGCTCAAACAATAATAATAATAATAATAAAACAATAGGCACTTTAACATCTGTTGCAGTTAGCTACTGTTCAGTTATTCTTGTTCTAAAGCTTATTTGAAAGGAAAAGGTTTAACTTGTCAAATAGCTGGCATTTTGGATCTTTACACAAACAAAAATACATAGTCCTATTAGGCCTATGAGTTGAGAAACAAGTATTTTCAGATTATAATAGATTCTGTTACTAAATGTGCTCATGTGAATGCTGTTAATCTTTCTCTGAACTGACTCACATGGTTGTGCATTGTTTCAGCATTTGTGGTTGCGTGTTTTAACATGTTTTGTTTTTATTGTGTTGAAATGTTTTGCTTGAGACTATAAAGGAATTATGCCTTCGAATAACAGCATTTTTTTACCAATGAAATACTTCACTGAGATCCAAGTCCAAAAGGATTATCCTTCTCTGTAATTTTCTTAGGCATTAATTATACTTTGGACTCACACGTTGTACTTCTTCCCCATTGTCAATACTTATTTTACTAATTGTTTATTTCCTTCTTTTATATTACACTTTTAGTTGTTCCACAATAAGTAGGTTCCATTCCATTCCGGTCTTTGCAGGTTTTATCATGTGGCTGTGCCAGACTCCTACCAGACCCATTCTGAAACTGTTTATGAAATATAAACGTATTTTGTTTTGTGGCTTGTTTTGTTTTGCCATACGTAAATGTAGCAATCATTAGTTTTCCACGTAAAAAGAATTGAAATTAGGTGACTACATGTCCGTGCCTTAACCCTTCAATTGTTGCAGCTATTTGCTGAAATGTGTTTTTCTAAATGGTGAGTATTGAATATAAATAGTTACGGTAATTTGCACGTAGTTCTTAATTTTAAACAATAATATTAACAGATTATTTGAAAGCATTTAGTACAGTACTGTACATATATTGTACAGTAAAAGCATTAAGCATTTTCGCTAGTTGTCTCATACTTTTGACCCCCATCTTAAATGGATTAGGGCTGTCTTACGATTAAGACACTGAGTGTTTCCATTAATGTAGCACTATACAAGGATGATACAGTGGTGCAAGCGGTTGCTGCCCACTCCAGAGATCTCTGGTTTGATTCTGACCTTGGACTTCCTTGTGAGGAGTTTGCATGGCCTCCTCATGTCTGTGTGGGTTTACTCGAGGTGCTCTGGATTCCTCCCACATTCCAAAGACATGGTTAGGTTAGGTTAGGTTAGGTTAGGTTAGGTTAATTGGTTGCTCTACATTTCCCCAGTATGAATATGGTTAGTAATGATGTAATATTGATTTATCTGTTTTTAAATTTGGAAATTTCTTATTTATAATATTATAAATTTCTCATTTTATAATGGGAAACTGACGTCTGGAGTCTGTAAAGCACTAATGTTTTCTAGTAATGATCAGTTGGGTAATTATTTATTGGTTTGTTGTACTTGGTAATATTGCTTTTTGCTGTCTTATTCCTGTCTTATTTGTAGAAAGGTATTCTTGTATATTAATTTAAGTATTCCTTATCCATTTTCCTTGATGTCACGTTAATTGTCAGCCAGTATGTTTACACTTGTACCCCCTCCTTCGCCTGCAGCCTTTTCCACCTCCCTCTGTGCGCCGCGGTCGTAGCATGTCCGTTTGCGTACCCTGCTTTCCCTGTGCCCCTTCTCCATCGGGCAACCCCAAGCCTCCCTCAACTCCGCCACTGGTAGGCTCACCCCGACCGGGGATGTCAGACGGTGAGACGTTTGCTGACCGTCTCTCCAAAGCCCTGGAGTCCGTGTTGCCTCGGCGTCGTGCCAGCCTTCCAGCACTCTTTGCCAGCCCTGTATGTTAGTGCTTCTGGGTGAAGCAGGAGAATCTTGCTGGGCCAGGTCTCAGTGGCACAAACAGGCACTGACGTTTGAAAGTCAGGAACTGCTCGCAATCAGTAGTATTAGTGTTTATTTCTGGGAGAGTTTCAGTTATCTATCTCTCTATCTCTCTATCTATCTCTCTATCGATCTATCTGCCATTTTTGTCTGTTTTTCTTTTACTGATCCCATATCCGTTTTTCTCTCTTTATTCCTAAATCAATATAAATCTGTACCTCTGTTTATCTCTGTCTTTCTGCCTTTCTTTTATTCTGTCAGTCTCTTGTCAGGCTTTTTATTTCTGCCTATCTTTAACCTTCTGTCATTAGTCTTTAGCAGTTTCTGCCCTTGTTTCTGTCTCTATAGCTTTTTCTGCCTGCCCTTTCCTAACTCTCTGTCTGACTTTGTTCATAGCTCTAACTCTTAGTTTTTGTCCATCTGTCTCAAGTCTATAACTCTCTATTTTTTTGTCTGTCTGTCTTTAGTTGCAGTATCCCTTTGTCCCAATATTTAAGTATATGTATATTTTTAACTCTGCCTTTTTCTGTCTTTTTGTCCATTTTAACAGAACAATCATAATAAAAATACTTAATCCAATCATAAGTGTTTTGGTGTTACAGGTATTTCAATGGATTTTGTAGCTCCAGTAAAATAGCTGCTTCATGTGCAGTTTTCTGACATATTTTAGACCGTTTTGTGTTTTTAAACATTTACAACAATTATATATGATAATAAATTACAACGCTAGATATTTATAGATAGCCAACTAAAATCATTCAGCTATATTCAGATGTTTGTGCCTTATGTTCCCTAGACCTACCCAGCATGAAAGCTCCTCCTCACATTAAATACAGTAGGCAAAGTGCTTTGTTTTATCTGCTATATTAGGACTAACTTTCACTTTAATGGTGGTTTCTATTTACGTGGCTGGCGGTGTTTTTCTTACTGTGTTTTGGTAGAAATGTCAGCTATCGCCAGTTTAATAACAGCTAGTTCAAGCTACACAAAAACTTTGCTGTTCCTGTATTTAATTCCATGCCTATTTGCTGCCATGATGTATTTTCTGAACATTTATTTTTTGAAAGTTTTTTTGGTCATTTCTTCCTACATTATTGACAAAATCTCCATACTATGTGTCCAAAGTTTTTTTTGGATATAGTGTAGGAGTATATCTGCACTGTGATTCTCTGTATATGATGTCTCTGTCTCTTTTTGTTTTTTTTCTTGCTCTGTGACTGTGTGATGCTGCCTTTTTTTCTTCCTCTCAAAGATGCCATGTGTTATTGTCACTTTAGCCACAGTCACTGAGTCAGGCATATGGCAGTGGAGGGGGCTCAGGTCTGGGAGAACCTATGCTGTCTTATCCCTCCATCCCCGAGCGACCTGTCTCCTTCTCCCCTCCACCATCTGGCCCACCCAAAGGCTTTAATGTGCAGCGTCGCAAGAGCACCTCCATCTTGGAGGCTCACACACACCACTTTCAGTCAACTTACCGCAGTTATGGCAGCAGCCTCCACCCCTACTCTAGTGTTGAGGCTCTCGGCCCAGGCATTGACCCATCTCACTTTTTGCTGCCCAACATTATGTCACATAGGCTTGCAGAGCACATGCAGTCTTCAACAGAGTCTTTGTATGGCTATAAGGACTTGTTGCTGGAGCAAGAGGAAGTTGCACGTAGACTGAGTCTGAACCAAGCTGCCCTGCGAGATCATTTTGAGGCTATGGCATACAGTGGTTACCCAATAACAGCCCATCAGCTCAACCAGCTCACCTTCCACCAGCAAAAGCAGGCTGCTGCTGCCAGCCTAGCATATGAGAGCCCCCAGCCCAGTCCAGGCTACCTGCATCCACACATGCCGACCCTAATGCGTCTGACCCACAGTCCTGTCCCACAGCAGGCACCTGTTAGTGTGGCTCAAGAACCCTGCTACCATCCTCACTCATCATTTCCTCACTCTGCTCCACCAATGCTAGCTCACAATCCTGAACCTGGCACAGCCTTCGATTTCCACGTACACAACATCCAACCAGACCCAGGAATGCTAGCACAGAGACTGTTCCGATCTCGACGTGGCTCCATGGAGCTCAATCTGGAGGACGCAACAGGGAACACTGGCCCATGCTCTCGTCTCCAGCCAGTCACTGAAGAACTTGGAAGCTACACAAGCCCTGAGCTGCTTCTGCCTCCTGGAAACCTGCTGCTTCTCCAAAAAGAGCGCAGCCCGGAGCCTTCCAGTGACTCGGTGGCATCATCTGATGCTGGAGAGTTTCACTCACCACCGCTGCCTCACACAAGACGTCTGACCCTGGATGCCTCTATGGCTCAGTTTATCCCCCAGATGTCATTATATCCAGCTGAGAGAGGAAGTGGCACCTGCGATGGCCATCCACCCACTCACCACTCGTATCTGTTCATCCCTCCATCTGAGCCATCCAGCTCCCATATCAACATGCTCCAGAGTGCCTGGGTCAGACAAACTGGCACCCAACCAGATCCTTCCTACCAAGACTCCGCTTTGGTGATTACAACCACCTGCTCTTCTCCTACCCCCAGTCCCCCCTAAAACACCCCTATTATGTTACCTGATTCATTTTGTCCCTGTGGTTGTGGTTTTAACCTTCTCCAGCCATGGCTAGATGAATATGGAGACGCCGAGCAAGGCTCAAGTAAACCACTAAAATCCCCTTAACTTCTTAACGTTATTGTTTTTGCTTTGATAAACATGATACCTCTTATTTTTAATTATCCTTTGTTGCTGTTGTTTGTTTGTTTTCCGAAGTTCTTATATGCAAGTATTATTTTGTTTGTATGTTCATATAAAGAAATATATGATTCATGTGTGTTTAAAGATATATGGTCCGCATAATGTACACTGTATATCTGTACTACTGAGATGCAAATCCTATGTTGAATGGTTGCATTGTGGATGTAACCAGGACTGAATTTTTTTTATTTTATTTTTTATTTATTTATTTATTAATTTTTTTACAAGCATTGGTTATTTGTGATTCTCTTGGAATTTAAGAAGGGCTCCAGAGGAAATGGAGGACTTGTATATATAAACACACAGAAACATACAACAAAAATAGGGGATTTGAACAGGTTTACTTATTAACTCGATAGTTACTTTATTTGCTTGTAACACTGTAGCAATGTCAATTTTTTGTGTTATTTTTGTCTGCTTTTGTAGTGCATTAGCTTAGTTGGCTGGAAATGGTTAAAACAGCATTCTGTGGTTCCCCCTTTTGTGTCTTTGAAAACATGTATAATGACTACACACTTTGAATAAATTTTAAATGCGCAATTTGTTCTTTAATTATTTCAGTTTGCCTTCACAAGTTTATTGTTTAACCCTTAGAAATCTGACATGTGCCATCTTGCAATCCGGTTCCCTGTTCTAAGTGTCCCTTCTCCTGTCTTTTCTTACCCATCCTTACTGTGTTTTATTCAGTTCTTTTCACTCTTAATTATCTGGGGTCCTTTTTGTCTGCTGTCTTTTCTTCTAATAAATAGTGCTTTAATAGACGGACGAGAATCAAGGTAAAGCCAAATTGCCTGGTGCAACTATACTTGTGCGCAACTCGCCCTAATAGGTGAGGCAGGGAGACAAGTATACTTGCCTACAGCTTTCTAAGGGTTTGTTATATTGGGGAAGAATTTGTATCTGAAAACCAGGGTTACATTTCTAATATTAGGTCCACATATACACAAAGTACAACCTACTTACTTGAGTACTATTTTGGTGCTAACTGACCCTAAACCATGAATCATGCATGACACCTTTTTACTCCCAGACTAACTTATTTTGCTGTGTATTAACTGTAAGTCATACATAAAGAGTGAAGGCTCATGCGAGAGGTCACACTTTGTGTAAGCACGTCTATTAATCCAATGACAGATCATGTGTTTAATATACAGTAAATTCTGACTTGGATTTTCTTGTGTTTGCATTTTTCCAACACTACCATCTCTGCCCTTGTCTGTCTGTCTCTCTCTCCCTTTTTCTCTCTGTCTGTTCATACTGTAGCCAGTACCTGTCCCCCAATCCAGCAGTGCTCCACCTATGGTCTCCTGCAGCACTCAGTCAGCACCTTGGTCTGATTCAGGCAATCCACAGGTAATCTCTTTTTGCCCATCTTAAACCAACTTTTCCTTCTTTTGCTTTTAGCTAGTTTGACCCAAACAAATATGTATAGTTTTCTCCTGTGTGGGGTGACACGCTCTCTCATTTGTCTCAGAACTCTGAGCACTTGCTGCACACTTTTTCTTGCTGAAACCTGAGTCACGATTCAGTACACAATGATGCAGGGTCACTCTAATGCAGGATAGCTCTTGCTCAGTGCGGATCTCCACTGTGTTAATCATGCTTTTTGTTGTTGTTGTTGTTGTTGTTGTTTTTTACATTTACAGAACTGTATTCTTAGCGCAGATGACCTGAATGTCCTGAATTCTCCACTTTTAGGCTGCAGTTAGCTTAGCATAGCAGCTAACTAGTTCACCTATAGATTAACTGTTTTGCTTTTACTTTTCAGTTTAAAGCCATTAATAGCATGTCTTAGTAGCTGAGATATGCAGCTCATTCCAGCTGAAACATAGGATTACTCTGCAGTCTCACAATAGCTCTCACTGTGTTTTTCATGTTTTTCTTTATTTTTACATCTACAGTACTGTATTCATAGTCCACATAATTCATATGAAGGTAAGTGATAACCGCTAAACAGTTGGAAAATAGTCAGAACCACTGCCCAGTACCATACTCTCAAGCATGTGCTGGCATCCGGGCAGCAGCCAAATTGGCACCAGTTCCCCCGAGTTCGCCACTGGACAGATCTTTTGTTTTTAGTTTTTACTCTCAATTAATGATCCAACACGTTATTTTTAAAAAGTCTTTGTGTTAAAGATTTTTGCCTGACTGCAGAATAATTTGTGTTAAGCATGTTTAAGGTAGGCTACAATATATAATATTAATATATACAGTATATATTAAACAAATCTGTCCATGATAGATTTAACGTATGATAGATTTATTGGTCCTCAACCTCATAATAAATAAGGGAGTACCTGTACAATACGTCTCCATTAATGCATGTTAAGTTTTATATGCTCTGGATTTTCTGAGGATCTGGAATATGTTAATTCAATTGACATTTATTCCATACCGGAACAATTTACACGGTACTAGTCGTTTTCAATACTTGAGATATCTTCTGGAACTACGATGAATACTAATGTACCAGTGTACCTTGTAACAAAAGTGTCTGTCTTATGTGGCTAAAGACCTAAAGAAAAATGTGCAGCCGCTGAGTTGGTTGTGGTGTGGTCGACAAATGAAATGGCGAGCTTAGATGTCTGCAGAAACTGTTTCTTATATGGCAGTGCGACTCTTTTTGCCACAGGCAATTCATCAGACTTCTCTAGCCTCTGGCTCCCAGCAGCCCTGTGTGTCAATGCCCCAACAGCAGCACCCAGTTAGCTCAAACCTGCAGAGCATGACTACAATGCATGTCCAGCATGGACCTCCTGCTTCTCAGGTAACACACATACACATTTACCTGTAACACAGGTTTCTTATTCATTACGGTCCCGGTGGCTGGAACAGCCCCAAACCAATGTTTTATTAACACAGACTTTAATAGATTTGCCATAAAAACGCTTTCACTGTATGATCTTGAATTGACAGTCTTGGTAGAAAGCCTAGTGTAAGTCAGTTCATTCGTCATCAGTAACACATTGTAAGACACTTAAGGATTGATGTACACTGGGCTAGCTGCTATTTCATATGAGTGTGATGTGATGGGCATTAGGTGTTAATTTTTAAGGTGTTTAGTGACCAGTTACCAAAGTGGTAGCTCATAAATCTCAATATAAAAACTTTCGTCATATGTTAGTTAAAGCAGGGTCATTTCTAGGCTAGTTGTTCTTGGCACCCCCAGAAATTAGAGGGGCTCCACTGTACCCTCAGTTATGGGAAAACAACTGTGCCTGTTAAACACTAAATAGATTAAGTGATTTGTTTTTGTAGTGGGTGTTACTCTGCTGTGAAATGCTGAACAAATGTACACTCTAGAATTTGTATTGATTGCATTAATTAAAAACATAGTTGTGAGCTATACATTTCTTTAAAATATTTGCAGATATCACTTAATCCAATAAAAAAATACAAAAGGAAGCCTTAGCATCACAAGCCTTTGGAAAGATGGGCAATGTAGTGTCTGTAGTGAATTTGTGTGGCATGCCCTGTAGTGCTGCTCAACAATCCATGATTACATTTGCTTCTACTCCTGTAACATGTTATTGGGGCTGGTTCTGATGTCCCCCTGGAGTTACTTACTACTTCACCGTTATCTCAACCTATAATCTTATTTCTTCTTAAGGCAGTAAATGCTCTCCTCTTCTTTCTTGAACATGCACATGTAATATTCAAATCTGCATTTTGTCATTCTGGATTAAACCGTCTCATGGCATGCTGCCCATATATTCGTGTGTGGCATGTCTGTTAGCGGTTTGGTGATGAACTGATTGCACTAGTTCATTTATTGCTGTGTGCAAAACACCAGTCCGTCTTCCAAATGGCCCAGTTTGCTATGATATGGATGCAGAGGTGTTCACTTCCCCAAGCCCTCCATTTCCCTCCACTGTGGACTGTGTAATCACCCACCTTTAGTGTGTGCTTCATGATGATACATCAATGGATGGTGTGATTCTTTGTGCAACTGTATTTGTGTGGTGTGTGTTTTATTCTTTTATTTTTGTCCTAATTCTTAATCGGATTAGCTTGAAGATATGTAGCACGGTTAATGGTACCCTGAATTCTTTTGAGATTTAGTTTTTTTTGTTGAGCTGGTCTGTATCACAGCATGGGCATGGCATTTTTCTCCAGTGGTTTGCCCTGTTGGAGTTATTTATTTATTTTTGACAGTGCTGTTATGGAAAACTGCCCTTTCATTACTGAATTTGGCCTTGCTGTCTTCCGACTCAGCCTGTCCAGACTAATCTGTTCCCCCATTTGCCATTCGTCCGACTAGCCAACAGCCTGATCCCACTGCCCCTCTCATATTTTCCCCAGGCCTCAGTGTCTGGCCTGGTTTCCACTCCCCCTGTAGCAGTAACTCAGCCACCCACACTAATGGTGACCCAGGGACAGCAGCCGCTCCTGGTGGCAGCTCCATCAGTGTCCACCTCCCAAGCAGCACCAAGGATCCTGCCATCTGCACCTTCCTCAGCGCTGCCCACTGCATCGTCACAGGCCCAAATGAAACCTCAGCCTCTGCCACTCGTGACCACTGTGCCAACAATCTGTGTGGTCACTGTGCCCACCCCTACTGAGCAGTCCTGGTTAGCTTCAGACTCGACAGCCAAGGTACCTTTGGGACCCTTAACCTCAACCTGAGCTGACCAATTTATTTGCCTTGCAACAAAGTTGCCATGCATTAGAACTTTGTTCCTCTGATTTTTATTCTGTCACATTTTGAGAAAGTAGGCCACCATTAGATTTGTTGTTTTAGCAATGGTATAATTGAACAGAAATGTAAGTAGTGAACAAAATAATCAGTATTTAGTGTGATCACACTGAAAAAAGTGGATTCTTGATTGCTACCCTTCCACAGTACAGTACTTGTATAGATGTGACCTTCTAGTTCATATAGTGAGTTGCCCATGTTTACTCTGTTATTATCATAATGTTTTTGCAGCTGATTACTCTTGAAGTCTATCTTGGTGAATTTTGTCATTCACTTTTCCAGACATCACTGACCAGTTCTCAATTGGTGGAAATGTCACAACTCCAAGCTCCAGCATTGGTCTCTGCAGTGGAAAGGTGAAATTCTTACCAACCTACATTCCTTTGCAGGGGATAGCTCTTACAAATGTAGTGTTAGACCCATCTGTATTACACCTCGCCTTTATTTTGCCCTTTGTCCTACAGCAGCCACTCTGATGTGGCATCTGGTCTGAGTGACGGAAATGAAGGTGTGGCAGGGGGTAGGCATGAGGGTCGTCCAGTCAAACGGCACCAGCGCAGATCTGTCCGCAGCCGTTCCCGCCATGACAAGATCACCAAAGCTAAACTTAATGTGTTAAATGTATGTCTGTTTTTTTTTTTTTTTAAATATGGTATTTGTTTTTGAATGCCACAGTTATGTTGGACTAAATACTCATGGCTAGAAGGAAACATGCTTCTGTCACTAAATAAATATTTTTTTCACATATGAATAGCGCTAGGGAACAAGCTTGAACATAGTGCATCTCTTATTTTTCTATAAACCAATAACATTATTACCCTCACATCATAGAGTGGGTACGGAAAGTATTCCTATACCCTTTATACCCCATTACATTTATCACTCTGTTTCATTGCAGCCATTTGCTTTCTCATTAATGCTTTCTCATTTATTTATCATTAATGTCCCATCTTGACAGGAATAAAACACAGATGTAGAACTTTTTGCAAATTTATTAAAAAAAGAAAAACTGAAATATCACATGGTCATAAGTATTCAGACCCTTTACTCAGTATTTAATAGAAGCACCCTTTTGAGCTAGTACAGCCATGAGTCTTTTTGGGAACAAGTTTTTCACACCTTGATTTGGGGAATCTCTTCCATTCTTCCTTGCAGATCATCTCCAGTTCTGTCAGGTTGGATGGTGAATTTTCAGGTCTCTCCAGAGATACTCAATTGGGTTTA
>JAUZSU010174040.1:0-12962 GCA_034780255.1 Parotocinclus maculicauda | reverse complement strand
CTATTTCTAAACTTGAGAAACTGGTCTCCTCTGTCCCCAGACGTCTGTTGAGTGTTGTAAGAAGAAGGGGGGATGCCCCACAGTGGTAAAAATGGCCTTGTCCCAACTTTTTTGGGATTTGTTCCATGAAATTTGGAAACAACATATTTTTTCCTTAAAATGATACATTCTCTCATATTACACTTTTGATCTGTGATTTGTGTTCTATTCTGAATAAATTATTAGATGTTGGCACCTCCACAACATTGCATTCAGTTTTTATTCATAATTTGTTTAGTGTCCCAACTTTTTTGAAATCCGGTTTGCATGAATATTATACAATAACTTGTTCAAATCCATAAGGTTCAGACTGTTTCAACATCCGCTGGAGTGTTTTCATATGAATGTCGTTATGTGTTAGCAGCTTGGCTTAAGCTTACATATTGAACCTCCTATTTTGTTGTACCCTTTTTCTTACCCTTCCGCCTTTCTCCTTTCTTACAGAGAAGCGTCTCTCCAGGGGCATCTCGCATGCCAGCTCTGCCATCATGTCTCTGGCACGGATGCATGTGACCGGCGAGTGTGCCAGGGAGCAGTTGCCTCTGGAAATGCCCATCTACACCTTCCAGCTGCCTGACCTGAGTGTGTACAGTGAAGATTTTCGCAATTTCATCGAACGAGACCTCATTGAGCAGTCTACAATGGTGGCCCTGGAACAGGCAGGTGAGACCAACTTTGAGGTCAACTGCACTGAACTTCCACTCAGCTAAACTACCACACTGTGCTAATTGTAGCTGCTCCTAGCTTGGATCATAACATGTAACTCTCCTATTCCTCCAAGCCAGTGAGATTATACACTCACTGATCACTTTATTAGGTACATCTCCCTGTTCCCAAACTAATTTGTCCATTTCATCAGTTCCACTTACCATGTAAATATATTGCAGTTTTACAATTATAAACTGTAGTCCATCTGTTTCTCTACATACTTCATTAGTCCCTTTTACTCTGTATTCTAGTGGTCAGGACCCCCACAGCACCACCCCCGATCAGATAATATACTGCTCACAAAAATTAGGGGATACTTCAAAATGAAATAACCATAATGAAATATCCCATTTTTTTGTGGGCAGTGTATTTGGGTGGTGGATCATTCTCAGCACTGCAGTGAAATTGATATGATGGCATGTTGGAGTATGTGTGCTTGTATTTTTTATTTTTTTTAATTTGGTTTCTTTAACATCGCAATTGGCATCAGTGGCCATCTCAGCGACACACACAAGGTTATATCCATTTAAGACTAGTCATATATATACACACAAGTCAATGCCAATTTAGAGTAATCAGTTAACCTTACATGCATGTCTTTGGACTGTGGGAGTTCCCAGAGTAAGCCCACAAAGAAAGGACCCAGGCGCTCCACCCTGGGATTAAACCATGACCTGCTTGCTGTGAGGCAGCAGTGCTACCCACTGAGCCACCGTGCTGCCCCTGTGTGCTTGTATTCGTGGATCAGTGAGTTTTGAAACCACCTCACTGACACTGCTGCACTGAAAATATTTGACTTAAAAATTTGTTGAGCCACCTGAATCCTGTAGGCAGTATTATGTTGGATTACTGCTGATTTGGAGAAGCCACTGTCTTTACACCTAGAAGGTTAAGCAATATGGTAAATGTGCCAAATAAAGTGTACAGTAAGTAAACATATTATATATAAAACAAACGAATGAAAAAACTCAAGCTGCACTGCTGTGTCTGATCCCATTATACCAGAACAAAACAAACTAACACCTCACCACCATGTCAGTGTCACCGCAGTGATGAAAATAATCCACCACTTAAACAGTACCTGATCTTTGCTGATCTCATGAATGATCAGGTGACTGTGGTGGAATTTTATGAAAGTCAGCACTTGTGTCGCAACAACGATCTCAGACTCTTTTGTCATTATAACAACTGCCAATTAAGGATTCCATGATGATCAGGTTTGAATATGGAGGCCTCTTGGTGAGTGCTTCAATCTTGCCTTTTCTGTGGAGTGACAGACTGCCCTGACTGCTGGTGTGATGATGTGGGGAGCCAACGTACATGACAGTCAGTCAACCCAGGTAGTGACGCGAGGAACACTAACAAAACATCAAGACATCCTGCGGCCACGAATGTTGTCTATCTTAACACATGAGGCAATACATCAAAACATATCATGTAGACAATATGTAAACTTCATTTTAAACCAAACTGGTCTTTCTGTCCATTTCTGTTTTTCTTTGCAGGGCGACTCAATTGGTGGTCCACTATCTGTACAAGCTGTAAGAAGCTTTTACCATTAGCAACTACTGGAGATGGCAACTGCCTGCTACATGCTGCTTCCTTAGGTAAGCGTTTAAAGTCTTATTATAAAAATATGGCTTTATTTAAGCTTCAGACACATTTAAACAGCTTAAATGTGCATTTCAATGACATCCCTAACTAATGTGGTGATGTTTTACATGCCTACATGTGCTTGTCAGGGATGTGGGGATTCCATGACAGAGATCTAGTGCTAAGGAAGAGCCTTTATGCTATGATGAAGAGTGGGGCAGAGAAAGAAGCTTTGAAAAGGAGGTGGAGATGGCAGCAGACACAGCAAAACAAAGAGGTATGACTCCAAAACTAACCACCTGCAACAGTAGATTACTACTCATTTTAGCTTGGACTTTTAGTCTGTGCTACATTAGCACTTCAGGTACCGTAATATATAAGGGTACCCTATAGGGGTAGACAATATAGCCCTAAAATAATATCACGATATTTTAGAGAACTTTTGCAATAACAATATATTTGGCGATATACTTTACAGTACCTCACCTCGCTGCATTGCTGACTTTCCTCATACTCAGCTATGTGCTTCTTCTTGAGGTGGTGAAACAGATTAGATTTGTTGTTACAGACCTTTTGCATAACTTGCGTATCACTGTAGTTTGTTGTACATCTAATATTTTGTACCAAAACCACATCCACACTACCGAAGTCGCTCCCTTTTTGGGACAAAATCCTCCACCACAGAACCACTTTGTATCATATCTGTTGCTCCGCTGATGAGTCACGTAATGGAAGTACTCCATACTCTGTGTAAATCTATTACGTCATTACATCAAGTCATGATATGAATGTTTTATATCGTCTAAAACATTATACCAGTATTTTTTGCGAACTATAAGATTTGGCACACCCCTAGCACCATATTTAAAATTTTTATATTCTATAATGCCTAATCATCTAATGAACTATAGAACGCAATAAAATGTGCTAATGAGCATGATTTGATTGGCATTCTTCTGTATAAGACTTAAAAACTTCTGCACCTCTCAAATAGAACTATTTATATGGACTAAGAGGGAAAATATTTGCTCCAAATTTATTGAGATTAATCACATTGAATAATTGAACCTAAAGAAAGTTAGAAAGTTACAATTACTATCCATACTATTATACAATGTAAGATTCAGAACAATGCTTTTATTACACTGAAAGAATTTAGTAAACACAAAGAATATACGCAATTACCAGAACATTCTTTTAAAATGCAAAATATTAACTTTATTAGGTAATTTTAGTAGAAACAGCATGTACAAGCTCTTGTAATCTAGTAATCTAGGTTTAATAATCTAGTAAATATATATATAGTAAATATAGTATAGTATAGTATAGTAAATATATATAATTTATAAATATTTGATAATCTAGATAATATAGTAATCTAATCTAGAAAATACACAGTATAAAATAATTGACAATGAACATATAAGATTGATTTAGAATAAAATTAGATAGAATAAAAAAAGTGGGTAACCTGAAGCTAGGCTATAGAACTGGAGGCCGTAGGTGAGACCTATGGTGGTTTTGCTTACATATTTGGAAAAACTAGGTAGGTGGTGTGGGTTAAACATATGCAGATTGTACCTAAAATGAATATTGACAACATGTAAATTACAATTGTTCTTTGTTCATATTTTGAACTGTTTATTGTTGGTATACTAGACCAGCATTATCATTTTCACACTTCATTCACTTAAATACTGGAACTTATACCTGTGCCAAATTCAGGGCCCGTTTGTGGGAGGCATTAATTCAAATTCAAATTTATTTATATAGTGCTTTTTACAATGGTACATTGTCTCAAAGCAGCTTTACAAAATTATATTATCTTAAAAGGCGAATCCCAAATTGAGCAAGCCTAGTGCGACAGTGTCAAGGAAAAACTCTCTGAAAGTAGTAGGAAGAAACTTGGGAGAACCAAGACTCAACAGGGGACCCATCCTCCATGGGTGGCCTAGATGTATTATCCTTATTTATTTACTTTTTTTAACAGCAGAAAATGTGTAGTTCTGGATAAGCATTATAACTTGCTTGATGCACACCAAATACCAAGACCAAGCTGCTTGCTTGAGTTTGAAATATTTGAAACATGAAACAGGGTGTCATGTGACAAGTTATCACTTTATTCAAAATGGGCCATATAAATTCATACCTTATTTTATGAACCCCAACCACCATATTCTTATGACAAGGAAATCAGTTCTCACACTTGCCTGAGCATATTAGAGTCTCAGTCCAAATTAAAATGACCTATGACTTTGTGTTGGGTTTGTTATTCTATATATATACTGCTAACAGAAAATAGAATAAAATATCCCCTAATTTTTGTGAGCAGTATAGTTCTGTATGCATGAGCTGGTATGAGCCTGCAGTGCTCTGGAATGCCCTGAAGCCATCACTGTTCATATTCTGCACATGGTAATGTATTGTGAAAGATGTGGGTGTGCAATATGTCTGATTTATATAGTGAGGAAGTGGGTGTGTTTCCATTTTTATCACTTTCTTCCTCACCCACTAACTCTTCTTTTTTTCTAACTGTAGTCAGGGTTGGTGTACACAGAGGAAGAGTGGGAGAGAGAGTGGAACGAGTTGCTGAAGTTGGCCTCCAGTGAGCCTCGCTCACACATCAGCAAAAATGGCAACACCAGTGAAGGGTAATGCTTACCAACCCACACACTTCCACCACAAGCACACACAATCTTATACAAATACAGTGTAGACGCCAGTTATTGACACCCTGGAACTTGAACAACACTGATTCGTGCCTATAATACTTAGTGAGACTGGATAATACACAGAAAATAATTTGAGAGCACTTCTCATTAGACAAACTCTCTAGATCATCATAAGGAAAGACTCGAATGTCAGTATGCAACACATTAAATCCACAACCATTAAAGAATGGTGTTTCCATGGCTGTACCAAGATAAACACTGCATTTAGTTGGTCTATACACCTAGAGTACTATAGAAGACCGTGAGGTAACATGATACAGTCCCACTGGATTAAATATGGATTAAATGATGGCTCGTGTGTTTGTATGGCTAGTTAAAGCCATTTTACTTTTGTACTCGTTTATTATTAGATCCATTTTAAAACCCCAATCTCATAACTCTATTTGTTGTAAGGACGTCTGTGTTTGAATTTATTCTACTTCTAATTATACTTCTCTTCCACTAAACAGCATCTTATAGAGTTCAAAAGGCTTGAATAGATGCTGCTAACCCAATACGTTTGAATGGGCACAGGTTTATGACACTGTTTTATCCCCTCCATTAGTACTTAATTTGGACAAATATTAATTTGTTAATTTGTCTGCTGTTTCCTGTATATTAGAATACTGTCTGGTAGTGATCCTGTGCAGCATTGTAAGTATACGGAAGCTGATTTGTGGATTTTGTTAGAAATGCTGCTACCTGGTGGCCCTGAATGGTAGCAGTGATTTAGGTTTACTTGTGTTAATACTGTAATCCTTCTTAAATAAGGAAATTTCAGGATTGAGAGAACTTTTTAAATTTTATTATGTTTTATTTGCTTATAGTAGTTTACGTGTGTGCGTGTGCAAGAGTGATTGTTAATGTGTAAAAGCGAATAAATAATGCAGTGCATTTCTACTTTGATAAGATGTTAAAATTTTTCACAGCCTTCAAACCTTCTCTTAAGCAAATTCTCGAGTTTACATCAGGTCACGTGGTAACACAATGGAAACAGTGTTGTGCGTGTGAGCACAGTGTGGTTTCAGTTTGGTTTTGGAGTGAAATCTACACGCTCTGATGCAAAACAATGATAGACTCATGTCTCGTCTGTGCTTTTTGTTTAACAAAGCTCACAGTGAGAGTGGGAACAACTGTTGATTCTCAGTACCAATTCCAAGAGTCTGCCCCAAATATAAATGGCCAAGTTACATGTTACATACACCAAAAGGCCAAAACCTTTAAACCACTGACAGGTAAAGTGAATAACAGTGGGGTGCTCTGGGCCTCGTTCTGCTCGGAAACCTTGTGAATGTTACACTGGCATACACCTTAACATTGTTGCAGACCAAGTAGACTACACTCCTTCATTTCAGCTGTCTTGCCTATAAGCAGTGGTCTCACGAAGAAGGATGTCACACTGCAAGGACTGCAAGTAGTAGAAGAGGTCAAGGCTTTGATTTAACCTTTACCAAAGTACTATGTTAGTAGATAAAGTCATTTATGTGTTTTTTTCTGCCTCAGGTACATGTATAACAATGTGTAGTCTATATGTGCTATGTGGCCAAAAGAATTTTATACAACCTTTTTAATTAGAGCTATTTCAGTCACACTCATTGCTAACAAGTTCATAATAAGAAGCATAAAAGCGTGAAATCCCGTAGACAAACAATAGTTGTAGAATGGGTTAGACTAAACACTAAACATTAGTGACTCTCAGTACAAAGTTCCTATCCAGTCCTCCTAAAACAAAGTCCATAAACAAATAGACTTTGCTAACTTTGATGGAGTGCGATGAACTTAAAACTTCAAAGGTTGAGATTAATTGGAACGCCAACAGTGTTCCAGGGCTTACAGTCCAATCCTCCATTCCCTACCTCAGTCATGTTTAAAATTTAGTAGAAAGCTTGTGCTTAAGAGTGAAGGCTATTGTAGCAACCGAAGAGAGAAAACTCAATACTTCAGTTCATGTTTATTGGATGTCATTTTTAGTTTCTTTTATATATTGTAAGTAGAATATTTATTACATGTACATTGTGCTTTTAACTAATGTAACAACATTTGAGATCAGTAAACTAAATACATGAATCCATTCGCATATCCCTGTATAGGCACGCACCATCTGGTATATTGAGTTGACGCCTCACTGCAAAAATTAAGAGAAGTGAATGTTAGATTTGGGAAAACAGATGCGTGACGTGTATGTATACTATAAATACAAGTCAGTGTTGCAACATTATACATATCGTTTGCGCTCATCGGCATCTAGCCCATGTTGGTGTATGGTGCTGAAAACGCAGACCAACTAGTTCTTCTTGGGAGCATATACGGTTAGCATGGCACTGTTTTAGTTATTTACAAAAAATATGGAAAACAACAAACTACTACTGTTGTATTTGATCTTTTTATTAACTTCAGGGGTGTCTGTGTTAGCTCCAAACTGAAAGCATATACATCACATAAGGGGACTGATGGTCCTCAAATGGTTATGCAGAAGGATGGGGTATGTCCTCAGAATAAAATAAAAAAAGTCGGCCATTCTATTGTTAAGAGGGTAAAACTTACTATTGACCCTGTTCTTTAAGTTCCAATTTTGCTTTGAAATTGATATTAAACTTTTATCAGAATTTATTTTATCATGTCAAATCAAATCAAATCACGTTTATTGTCACGTCACATTTACACAGGTGTGAAGGTGAGTGAAAAACTTAGGTTGCACAGTCCCTTGCAGTACTTAAAAACAGTAAAAATAAAAATATGTCTATATAAACGTTAGTCTAATAGTATACACGTTAGTCTAATAATGTACATGTACTTCTGAAAATGAGTTCTGAATCAGCAACATTTCTAACATTACATTCTTACTCCATTCTTATTGTTTATTCAAGCAGGCTTAGATATAATTTAATGCGGTCAATTGTGCAATTAGATTGTAATGTATTAGACTGTAATCATGGCAAAAACAAAGGTTCTTATACTGGACTGCAGTGTTTTTGTCTTCAGAAAAAAGACTTTAATTTAAACCAGTTAGTTCTATTTTGGTCTCATACATTCACAAAACGTTTTTTCAATAGTCTTTTTTATTGTCCATGTGCCACATGAGGGGCAGCAATGTTATTTTTGGAGAGTACTGGCTTTCACCTTGCAAGCCTGTTTCTTTTAGTGTTTTCCTAATGGTTGAATATACATGATGTCTGACCTCAGCTGAAAATATAATTACCACAAGCAGGAGCAAGAATTTTTCTAGTGCTTTGGTAAAGTTCTTAGAACTTAATTGTGTTGCTATTGGTTAATTAAAACATGCAGAAATATGTCATATTTAGATTTGTTCTCTTAAGTACATGTAAATGGGTGATAGACTGGGCTGTAGGTTGATAGTAATCATGGGATCGCTAAATTGCGGCAATGTTCATGCTAATTGGGTGAGGGAAGGGATTTGTTTATTAAAAGGCTCTTCATTAGAGGTCTCCAACTGATAGTTCAGCTGGCCTGTCTGCATGTGTGTGTGCTAGTGTTTGTACATGTGTGGGTGTGAGGACTTAACTGAGCTTAGTTCACATAAAGAGTCAACAGGGGGCTATAGCTCCTTTCTCTCTATCCCACAATCACTTGCTCTGTGTCTGCCTCCAGCATTATCTCATACACACAGTGCAGGTGGTATAACTAGGATAATAATCTTATTATAATGTTTATTTTAAATCTTATTTATAATTAGGCTGCAGCTTGTCCGTTTGGCTAAAAAAATTGTAAAGCTATTACAAATCACTGCACAAATAATGGTGTGTAATAGAACTGTTTGTAATAAAGGGCTTGTCTTACTTATTGCTTGATAAAGATCTGCTTACAGTGAAGATTGAACATTGTGTGCCCACTCTGATCGTCATTCTATTTATTGAAAACACCTGGCTCTGACTTTAGCTATGTAATATAATAATACATTGTATGACTGTGTGTACTCTGCAGTGTGGATAATTCAGAGGACCCTGTGTATGAGAGTTTGGAGGAGTTCCATGTGTTTGTGTTGGCCCACGTCCTAAGGAGGCCCATCGTGGTGGTAGCTGACACAATGCTCAGAGACTCCGGAGGAGAAGGTGCCAATACAGCAACAGACACATTACAAACACAATACACCCTCCCCAATCCTCGACCATGATGCTCACAATCAATTTATATTTCTTCCCAGCTGTATGTTGAGCTCACCTAAAACACAAGCTTAATTCAGTTTTGTTCTTTGTTTAATCATAGCTTTTGCACCTATCCCCTTTGGTGGGCTCTACCTGCCACTGGAGGTGCCACCAAATCGGTGCCATTGCTCTCCATTAGTGCTGGCATATGACCAGGCCCACTTTTCTGCCCTAGTCTCCATGGAGCAGAGAGACCAACAGAGAGAGCAAGGTAAGCAGCCTATTTTTGCAGGTATGTTTGTGTGTGTGAAGTGTCACAACAGTTAGATCGTTTAGATTTTGGAAATAAGAACATTCTTTAGGTCTTTAGCATTATTTGCTATCTTAAATTGAAACTTTTTTCTTGTGACAGTGTAGTCCAACATTTTAAACAATATAATTTAGAACTATATGATATGGTACACTGAAACCTTCAGTTAAATATATGGCTTGACTGTCATTTATCCCCCATGAGTGTGTGCATTTCTATACCTCGGGAGAGAGGCATAGCAACCTACAAAATCGATTTTAAAAGTGTAATGATCATTAGATTACAGTAAAGCCTCAGACACAGACGTTTCAGCCTAACTGACGCTTGTGAGGGATAAAGTGCACTATAACTAAATGAAAAAGGTAAGGATGATTATCTTGCAAGCCCTAGACAGCTCGGAAGAGTGCTGCAGTCTGGTTAGAATAAATATGTAGGGAGACAGGTCTGGTTGCTTCGTTCCTGTTCATGTCAATGAGTACATTTCAGAATCAGAATATGATCAAGCCTTGTGTCATTCCCCAGTGAATAATGCAGACCTGGGTCTAATTACCTGCAATCAATTATTGAGGAGACATTTCAGCAGCCCTCAGTAAGCATGAAGTGGCTGTCAAACTAGGAGTGGCAGAGCATGAGTTGTTTTTTTTTTTGGTTGTTTTTTTTAATTGTGCTGTGTCAGCCTGATGTAACCGTGTGAATAAGTCTGTGTTCTTGCTGAATGATGTATTCGGCAGGTTGTTTAAATCACTTCAAAATCTCTATATTTAACTGCTAAATCTGTTTGTGCAACATAATTTGAAAAGAGGTCATGTGTTTTTAAAACAACAGCACTTACAGTAAGCTGTAATAGTTTATATAATTTCTAATTGCACGAGAAACATTGCTGCTGTACAGTGTTGCTAGCAAGGTATATTACTGAATGCTCATATATCAATTCATAGAAGCTAAAGAGCGGTTGATGCCCTGTATATTAATAAGTGCATAATAAATTACAAACTACACTAATTTTCCAATTTATTTGGTTTATACACACTCATCAACGTCCATATAGGTACATTTTGTGGCATCCAGTACAAATGATGGCCTGTCTGTTGAATTGCACAAGTTCTAAGCCCCCTATCTACATCATCCATCAGTAGAATGTGGCCCCCAAGGGACTGCCTCAGCAAGCAGAATGACTTTGTGTTTAAATTTTAAATATGTAAGTCACATCAAATTACTCAGTGATGTTCAGTATGTCCTAGACTACAGTATCTAAACCTACATACAGTAGTTATTATACAGGGTGAGTTAAAAGACACAGGGTGAGTCAAAAATACAGGACACTTTGCATGCTGCATCATGGACTTTTCACATAGGCTGCCAAAACCAATGTTGAGGTTTCTTTGTCAATTCTTTGCTTGTCTAAAGACAGCCTAAAAGACAGTCCACCTCACCCATTACTTGCTGGTGTATGTATGTATCTTTTCTCTTTTGTTTCTAACATAAAAGTGTGTCCTATGTTCTATGTCACCCTGTATAAAGCTGATGTAAGGTTATGTACAGTGTACAGAGTAAGTTTGTCCACTTACAAATATATGAAAAGTCTATCATTTTAAGGGGAGGTTTATTTTAACAGTGAGAAATGGAATATCTAAAATTGCATTGGATAAAATATATAACTTTATTTGCATTTTGCAGAGAAATATAAGTATTTGATCCCCCACCAAACATTAAGAGTTCTGGCTCCTACAGACCAGTTAGACGCTCCTAATTAACTCGTTACCTGCCTTAAAGACAGCGGTCTTTAATTGTCACCTGTATAAAAGACACCTGTCCACAGACTTAATTAATCAGAATTTAACCTCTCTAACATTCGCAAGACCAAAAACCTTTCCAAAGATGTCAAGGACAAGATCATAGACCTGCACAAGGCTGGAATGGGCTACAAAAGCATAAGTATGATGAGAAGAAGAAAACTGTTGGTGCCATTATAAGAAAATGGAAGAAATACAAAATGACTGTCAATCAACCTCAATCTTGGGCTCCATGCAAAATCTCAACTTGTGGGGTATCCTTGATCATGAGGAAGGTGAGAAATCAGCCTAAAACTTCACGGGGGGAACTTGTTAATGATCTTAAGGCAGCTGGGACCACAGTCACCAAGAAAACCATTGGTAACACATTATGCCGTAATGGATTAAAATCCTGCAGTGCCTGCAAGGTCCCCCTTATCAAGAAGGCCCATGTGCAGACCTGTCTGAAGTTTTCTAATGAACACCTGGATGATTCTGAGAATGATTGGGAGAAGGTGCTGTGGTTAGATGAGACAAAAACATGGTGAGTTGAGTTTGGAGGAAAATAAATGCTGACTGACCCAAAGAACACCATCCCAACTGTTAAGCGTGGAGGTGGAAACATAATGTTTTGGGGGTGTTTCTCTGCTAAGGGCACAGGACTTCACCACATCATTGGGAGAATGGATGGAGACATGTACCGTACAATTCAGAGTGACAACCTCCTTTCCTCTGCAAGGACATTAAATATGGGTTGTGGACAATGACCCAAAACATGCAGCCAAGGCAACAAAGGAGTTGCTAAAAAAAAGCACATTAAGGTCACTGAGTGGCCTAGCCAGTCTCCACACCTTAATTCCATAGAAAACTTATGGAGGGAGCTGAAGGTCTGAGTTGCCGAGTTGCCAATACACATCCTCAAAATCGTGATGATTTGCAGAGAGGAGTGGACCAAAATTTCTCCTGACATGAGAGCAAACCTCATTTATCATCAACTACAAAAAACATCTACTGTGCTTGCCAACAAGGGTTTTCTCACCAAGTATTAAGTCTTGTTTGCTAGAGGAATCAAATATTTATTTCTCTCTGCTAAATGCAAATAAACTTATATATTTTATACAATGTAATTTTCTGAATTTTCTTTTAGATATTCTATCTCTCACTGAGATAAACCCACATTTAAAATTATAGACTGTTCATATTTTTGTGGGCAAACTTAAACCAGCAAGGGATCAAATAATTTTCCTCCTGCGTGTGTACAATTTATTTGAATTAAGAGTTCTTTTCTTCCTTAGATCCAAATGAAAGACTTTCGCTTCTCTTACAAGTTCAAGATGGCCTGCAAGGAGGATGTCCTTAAGCTCTGCCCTAACATCAAAAAGAAGTAAATACAGTCCTGACTGTCCCTTGCTGCTGTTTGTCCCAGTTCATAATTCTAAAAGAGTATTGTGTGTTACTTCTCTCATACCACACTTCCACAATATTCATGGATTTATATGCTATAGGTAAACAGGTATGCAGTAAGGGCAATTAATCAGTACAGATAAGTAAATTGTACAAGTCCATACTCAAGCATGGGGAAAAGATATAAGAAACCTCACAAACTTCATTCAGTTCACAGTAAGTACAATGAATATAATCATGATTTCAACTACACCTGCCGAAAAATATCAGAGAAGCACTTACCCAAGAAAAGACAAGAACAGTTATGATCTATCTCGCAATG